>JAOTRH010113622.1:0-15191 GCA_034768845.1 Heliamphora exappendiculata
AGTTCGCCAAGACCACAGTGGCAGGCACCTGGGATGCATTCACAAAGGTATTTCTGGAGAAATACTTTTCAGCGACTTTGAGGGATCGCTATAGAGAGGACTTCCTATTTCTGATGCAGGGGACGATGACAGTGCTTGAGTACGAGGCTGAGTTTAGTAGCCTATTCTGGTTTGCACAGGAGATCGTACCTACTGATGAGTTTCGTGAGAAATGGTTCGAGAGGGGTTTGAGGCCCGCTATTCGAGACAGAGTGGCATCTTAGAGGCTGCATGTTTTTATAGAGTTAGTGGAGACTGCCATGAAGGTGGAGGATACTCTGAATGAGACGCGCCGAGACGGAGACAGAGACAGTCGGGGACAGCAGGACGGATGACGTGCACAGTCCCGGGGACGCAGGGACAAGCGTCAACGGACATTTAGTATGAGTTCTTATCTGGTGGGGTCTTATCAGCCACAGTCTTCTGCATCTACTCATCCCGTAGCCTCAACAGAAAGGTCAGATCAGAGGGAGATTGTTTGTCATAGATGCCAGCGGCCGGGACATCGTGCGGCAGAGTGTCGGAGTGCAGCACCTGTTCAGACTCAGTCATAGTCGCAGGCACTTGAGAGAGGGCCACCAGTCTGTTTTGAGTGTGGGTAGTCTGGGCATATCCGGAGGAACTGCCCTCAAGGAGGGAGGATTCAGAGCACAGCGGGAGCACTAGCTGTGCCATCAGGCTAGGGGAGACAGATGTATTCACAGCCTAGAGCACATGCATCCCATTTTGCAAAGGGAGGAGCTTCAGTGTAGTCGGGAAGGCAGTCGGTAGTTCAGAGCTGCAATGGGTTAGCCAGAGCTTACGTTCTTGCAAAGCCCAGTTCTTTCAGAGCACCGATCGTACCCGAGCTTACGTTCTTGCAGAGCCCAGTTCTTTCAGAGCACCGATCGTACCCTATGTGCGTGGAGACCCCTGTGAGTGGGGATGTGACGTTGAGTCTTGTCTGTAGATATTACGTGTTAGAGGTCGCCGATTGTTGTTTAGAGTTCGACCTTGTTATCCTAGACATGACTGCGTTTGATGTCATCCTAGGAATGGACTGGCTGACCACCTATCGTGCCTTCATCGATTGCGATCGACGGAGGGTAACGATTTGTACGCTGACAGGAGATTGCTTTTATTTACTGGGAGAGCGGGATGAGGGTTTGAGGTCTATGCCAGGTGTTGTGCGGAACCAAGGTAACTTAGGTTCCCTTTTTGCAGCCCTTATGTTGGATGAGGTAGTTGGGGTTTGAGGAGAGTTACCTCGAGTGGTGTGCGACTATCCTGATGTCTTTCCTGTTGATCTGTTTGAGTTGCCATCGAGCCGGGAGGTAGAGTTCTCCATTGATTTAGTTCCCAGAGCTGCTCCCATATCTATACCGTCCTATCGCTTTGCACCCGCTGAGTTGCGTGAACTTAAGGTACAGTTACAGGAGTTACTAGATAGAGGATTTATACATCTGAGTACTTCACCGTGGGGAGCTCCTACTCTTTTTGCAAAGAAGAAGGATGGTTCTTTGCATTTGTGTATCGACTATAGGAAGCTAAATCAGGTGACAATGAAGAACAAGTACCTGATGCCGAGGATAGAAGACTTGTTTGATCAGTTGAGGGATTCGAGCTGTTTCTCGAAGATTAACTTGAGATCAGCATATCACCAGTTGAGGATTAGGGAAGAGGACATAGAGAATACCACTTTCAGGACTCGCTATGGTTACTATGAGTTTCTGGTTATGCCGTTCGGTCTGACGAACACACCTGCTACATTCATGAGTTTGATGAACCAGATTTCCATCCTTACTTGGACAGTTTTGTAGTGGTGCTTGTGAATGATATTTTGATATATTCACCCACTAGAGAGGCGCACGAGGATCACCTACGGATCGTATTACAGACTTTGAGAGAGCACCGCTTGTACGCGAAGTACGAGAAGTGCGAATTCTAGA
The DNA here is from genome assembly GCA_034768845.1 of Heliamphora exappendiculata. Taxonomy (NCBI): domain Eukaryota; kingdom Viridiplantae; phylum Streptophyta; class Magnoliopsida; order Ericales; family Sarraceniaceae; genus Heliamphora; species Heliamphora exappendiculata. The sequence goes on from JAOTRH010113622.1 coordinate 1,968, forward strand.
TGTCAGAGGTGAGATTTTTGGGACACGTGGTGTCGACAGACGGGGTAGCTGTGGATTCATCGAAGACAGATGCAGTGACCGGTTGGGAGCGACCGAAGAGTGTCTTTGAGATTCACAGTTTTTTGGGTTTAGCAGGTTATTACCGACGGTTCGTGAAGGAGTTTCCTAAGCTTGCTGCACCTATGATGCGTCTAACGCGGAAGGGAGTTGTGTTTGTTTGGAGTGAGTCTTGTGAGTCAGCTTTCCAAGAACTGAAGACAAGGTTGACTAGTCCTCCAGTGTTGATCATTCTAGAGCGAGGCTTGGGATATATTGTGTACTACGATGCTTCACATGACGGTCTTGGATGTGTTTTGATGCAGGAGGGTAAGATTATAGCCTACAGTTTTCGACAGTTGAAGAAGCACGAGCGGAACTACTTAACACACGACTTGGAGTTGGCAGCCGTGGTTTTCGCTTTGAAGACATGGCGTCACTATCTGTATGGTGAGCATTTCGAGGTTTTCTCCAATCACAAGAGCTTAAAATACTTGTTTTCGCAGAAGAACCTGAACTTACGCCAGCGACGATGGATAGAGTTGTTAGAGGACTATGATTTTGATTTGCAGTATCATCCAGGGAAGGCCAATGTTGTGGCAGACGCGCTTAGTAGGAGGTCTCAGGGGTCCTTAGCTTATGTGGCTTTACGTGAGTGGGACATGCTTGCAGATGTTGGGGAGTTTGATTTGTGCCCCAGGGAGATTGAGACGGGTGCCACCTTATTTTCTGTAGTTACTTGACCAGCGTTGATAGCACGTGTGCTAGAAGTCCAACAGGCGGACCAGGAGGCTCAGATGATATGAGACCGCGTTGCTAGTGGCGAGGATACAGCAGGATGGATTGTGGGTTCTGATTAGAGTTTGAGATTGGCAGGCAGGTTGTTTGTACCAGAGTCATGCCGAGCTGATCTATTACATGAGTGTCATCATTCTCGTTTTTCCGTGCCTCATGGAGGCACGAAGATGTACCATGACTTATGTCGTCAGTTCTATTGGATAGGGATGAAGCGAGATGTGATCCAGTTTGTTTCCCGATACCTCACCTGTCAGCAAGTAAAGGTGGAACATCAGAGACCGATAGAATTGCTACAGACGTTGCCTATATCAGAGTGGAAGTGGGAGCATGTCATGATGGACTTTGTGTTAGGACTTCCACGGTCACCTAAGGGAAACGACGTCGTATGGGTTGTGGCTGATAGGTTGACGAAGTCTACACACTTTCTCCCCATCCGAGTGAGGGATTGGTGGAATGACTTAGTAGCTTGTACGTCAGGGAGGTAGTCAGATTGCACGAAGTGCCAATATCTATTGTTTCAGACCTAGACCCACGCTTCACTTCGCATTTTTGACAGAGTCTGCAGGAGGCCTTGGGGATAAACTTGATGTTCAATACTGCTTTTCACCCTCAAGCGGATGGCCAGTTAGAGAGGACTATATAGATTTTGGAGGATATGCTGAGGTTTTGTGTCCTGGATTTTAGAGGTTCGTGGGAGGATCATCTACCGCTGGTAGAGTTTGCATACAATAATAGCTATCAGTCCAGTATTGGGATGGCACCGTATGAGGCTTTCTATGGTAGACTATGTAGATCGCCTGTGTGTTGGACAAATGTGGGAGAGACCACAGTCTTGGGACTCGACATGGTGCGAGAGGCGACAGAGAAGGTTATTGTGATTCGCCAGCGCCTACTGACAGCGCAGAGCCCCCAGAAGAGTTATGCAGATCAGAGGAGGCGACCTTTGGAGTTTGTAGTGAGGGATCATGTGTTCCTGAATGTCTCATAACGTAGAGGTTTGATGAGGTTTAGTTGTAGCGGGAAGCTATCACCGCGCTTCATTGGACCATTTGAGATCCTTGGTAGAGTTGGAGAGGTTGCATATCGTTCAGTTTTGCCACCTCAGTTAGCATATGTCCATAATGTGTTCCACGTTTCTATGCTTCGGAGATATGAGCCTGATCCTTCACATGTGTTAGATTGGGCTGAGCTGCAGATTGACAGGGATGCCACCTATGAGGAGCGTCCAGTAAGGATTCTTGATACAAAGGAGCAGGTGTTGTGGGGCAGATCCATTGCTTATGTCAAGATCCTATGACATCATCACGAGGTTGAGGAAGCAACATGGGAGCTTAAGTTTGGGATGCGTGCTAGATATTCGAACCTATTTGCCTCGTGACCTTGTTGCGAATTTCGAGGGCAAAATTTCTTAAGGGGGAGAGAGTTGTGAGACCCTGACCCTTATCTTTTAGGTTGTTTATATATATGATGTGTTCGTTTCAGTATATGATAGCATCGATGCGTGGTTTACGCTTTAAAGTTGTAGAAAAGCATGTATAAATGTGTTTTATGCTTTCCCAGACCTTGGTTAGGTGGGTTGGGCTGGTTTTTGAGCCTTGAAACCATAACAGAAACTAGTAGGCTTCTGCTCGTGGGTTCAGTCGACTGAGGGTGTTAGTTCGGTTGACTGAACTGGTTTTTAGGAGTTCGGTCGACTGAACTCCTTGGTTCGGTCGACTGAACTGAGGCGGTGCACATTTTTCTAGGAGCTTCAGTCGACTGAAGTGCTCTCTTCAGTCAACTGAACAGCCTTTTTGACGCGCTTATAAGAGGTTCCAGGGGCTGGAGTGTTTGGAAAGGCTTTCTTAAGACCTAAGTTTCCATTTTCTCCTCCTTCTCTCTAACTTTGGGGACCCGGGGCTTGGTTTGTTGTTGATTCCTTTGGGGATCCTTGCTACCGGGGCCGAGGGCTTCGCATCTATCCGGTCGGATTCTCGTTATGACGCTGTTTAGTTTTGAGACGTCGAGTTCTTGACTCTCCGAGGTAGGATTCTAGACCTACTACTGTTATGAGGGTGTTATATGCAATTATACGTGTTTTCACCAGGTAGAAAATACATCAAATGCTATTTTCATGTGTAAACCTTGGTTTTTGGGTAAAAGCGGATTTTTCGTAGTTGAGCTACAGTGGATTTTTAAATATTTCCATAGATGTACCGTGACAGAGTGTGATTTGAGTTGGGCTTCTATTGCTCCTTGGTGTAAGTCTAAAAACGTGCACAGAGTGGGTTCGCTACGGTCCCTCGAGTTAATCCCCGTAAACGTGGTTTGGTTATGTTTCGTCCATTGATCGTGGCAAATTGTAAAGAAACAAGTGTGTGATTTGGGTGCTTTCCCATCGGCCAGGAAAATTCGTAAAGAAGTAGGTTGCCTCTATGAATGGAGTTGTTGTTGTAACTCCGTATAGAACTTGTCATTACCTAGCAGGCCTTCAGTGGTTCAGGATTAGGGTAATGGGCAGGAGTCTATAGTTGTTACCTTTGTCTGTGCGATAGAGTCGGTTCATAGGATTTCATTTACATCTTTTCTCCGTGACTGTGTGGCCTGAGGTGGAGCTTACTGTTTTATTTATAACTTTTCCTTAACTGTGGCATGATATCTGTTAGGATGATATGCATAGTTTGAAGGATGAAAATATGGGGCTTTATGAGATAAAACCTTTTTGATACTCGGGATAGTCTGATGAAAAACTTCTGGTTTTGGAAGGAAGACCTTTTTGGCTCCTGTGGTTGAGCCCGTGTGTGTGTAATTGCATAGCCTGCTTTGCAATTTTATTGTCTATATTCTATTGGGTTTCGGCTCACGGAGTGAAATTTTACTGTAAAACATTTTTATGTTAGCATGATGGGTTAACCTAGCCGCAGAGGTGATGGAAGGCTTACTGTAATTTTTTCTTTTTAAGACATGTACTTACACATGTGACGCTTGTTGAGGCTGGTTTTGTATGCCTTTAGGCGATATGTTTATTCATGTATGAGATGCATGTTTTCAGTTTTTGAGAGTTAAACTGTGGGGACTTTTTATCCAAACGTTGTATCTTTTGATTATCAACTGTGAAATCTATTTTCTTAAATGGGTGTTTTGGTGGGCTTTCGCATGATCTGGATGTTTGGGGCGTGACAATGATTTAATTTAATTTTTTTTCACAGAGATTAACCATGATAGATCAAATTTTTTTTAGATCAAATGTGAGCTTTCAAGAAATAGATTTCGATATAAAATTTTTATGTTCTTTAAATTTTTTTTCTAGTTTATTAAAAAGAAAAATAAAAACAGGTATAAAACTTCGAAGAACACGAAGAACGAAGGCGACGGCAACCGGCTGCGGTTCCGATGGTTTTAGCCTCGAATTATTTTTTCTTGGTAGCTTCGCAGCAATTGTTTTTATACAAAAAAAAATAATAATAATAACAACAACAACAAAGAAGAAAATGATCAAAACCATACGGTGGCACAAGAATTTGGTCCAGAGCATTAGCATGAATAAACCTTAAAGTCTCAAGGATTCATGGAATTAAAATCTTGATTTTCGGTCCAAGCTTCCAAACGTGGCTTTGATGGAATTGAGATCTTGGGAGTTATCTCCACTGCCACGTTGCTAATGGATGACTCACAAGAATTCCAACCACAGCAAACAGTGCGGCGCACAACAGCGGCATGAAGCAACAGTTGCGGGGCCATGCGTAGTGGCGTGAAGCTAGTGGTTTAATTTCAGTCTGTTTTGGGTTACAGTGGTTGAGTCTTACGAGTTCTGGAAGTTACAAGATTGAAAAATTACAACTTATTTTTGAACAAAAATAAGTTGGAACAAAAATAAATTGATTTTTGAACAAAAATAAATTGATTTTAACTTATTACAAAATTTATTTTTTGAACAAAAATAAATTGATTTTTGTTGCATCATAAAATCAGGATATATTTATTATATTTTATTTTTAATTTTTTTTATATATTAACTGCATGAATGATAAATATCTATTTTATTTATTCTGTTAATTTAATTAATCTGTATATTTGGTTTTAATTAAAATATTTTGTAATAAAAAATAAAATTAAGTTTTTTTAATTAATTATTTTTAATTAAATAAAAAAAATTTGATATCTTTTTACAAAATATCACATTTAAGATGATTTTTTTTAAAATCGAATATTTTAGAAAAACATAAAAATTAATTTTGATTTTTGAATTAATTAAATAAAAAAATATTTAATCAAAATAAATTATTATTTTTTCAAAAAATGTGGAACAAAAAATAAAATAAATAAATGCATTTAATTACTGAAAAGCTGAACGAAAAACTGTGTATTTATTAAATTTTATTTGTTACGCATTTAAACACAAAAAGATAGTTTGATTAACCAAAATTTTTAGAATCGTGTACATAGAAAGATGTTTGATTCTTTCAGATCATGTATTTTTCAAAATTAATAAATTTTTTTTAATTAAATAGATTTTTATAACCCTAAAAAATATTTTAAAAATCTAAGTGCAAGAAAAAATTTATTTACAGATAAATTCCGCAGTCTGCATCACTAGTTTGTAGGCGATGCAATTAAACTATGTATGCCAACAGTACGGCCTTCCTCAATAACGGACATATTAATTGTTGTATCGCCAGTACAAAACTCATTTAGGAATAATTTGGAATAATTGTTAGTGTGGATCACTTCTCCAACTGAAGGGTTCATTGCGAAGCAATTGATTTGTGATTAGGTGATGGTTAACACTTAGCTATATATAATAGTATCATCTCAACTGAGTCACTGCTATTATATACTGGACCGAAACTATGTCAGCTATTTAATTTTACTTGGCATGGTCAGTTGTCTAGATAGTAAAATTAAAAAAATTTGGCATGTCTGGTCTTATGAAAGATTGTAGATGTCCTCCCAACGATGCATGCTATTCTCAGGTTACCAGACTGCTGGCGAATTAATTTTAAAATAGTAGAAAAAATCAAATTAAAATAAATTTAAAATTTTGCTCATCATAATTAACGGTATTTTTTAATTATGTGATTCTTAGGATTAAAATGGCATTCAATTCATTCGCTTATATTCTCAAAGAAAAGAAACTTATGGAACCAAATTATATTGACTAGAAACGAAACTTGGGCATTGTCTTAACTACCAAGGATTATAAATTTGTATTAACTAAGTTATGTTCATCGGTACCAGATGAGGGGGTTACCGAAAGGGAAATCCAGGCTCATCAGAAGTGGCATAAAGCTGATAAGATGACTCGCTGTTACATTTTGGCTTTAATATCAAATATTTTGCAACATCAGCATCTGTCTATGCCCACTGCCTATGACATAATTATGAACCTCAAAGATATGTTTAGAGATCAAAATCGTGCTGCTAGACTGGTGGCCATGAGATCTTTGATGAATACAAACATGGCTAAAGGTACACCTATTAGGGATCATGTTCTAAAGATGATCATTCTTCTGAATGAACTGGAGATCGTTGAAGCTAAAATTGATGAAAAAACCCAGGTCGATATCATACTTCAGCCACTGCCTGAAAGTTTTAAGCAGTTTTTCCTAAACTATTCTATGAATACGCTCAGCTACACACTGGCAGAACTTCTTAAGGAACTTCAATCAGCCGAGGGTGTTCTTAAAAAGCCAGGTTCTATGTTTGTGACTAAGAAGGGTTCTTCATCTAAGATAAAAGGTAAGAAGAAGAAAAAGTTTTAGACACGAGAAAACACAGGTCTAAAAGAAGTTAATGGACCAAAAGGTGGTGTGAAAAAGCCGAGAGGCAAGTGCTATTACTGTAATCAGTTTAGACATTGGAGAAAAGAAGTGTCCTATTTTTCTCAATAAGCAGAACAAACAAGGTAATTTCTGTTCACTAGTTGTTAAAACATGTTTGGCGGTGTTATCTACCGACACTTAGTGTGTAGAAACAAGAGCCACTAATCATGTCTATAATTCTTTGCAGGGGTTCTAGAAAACCTTACAGCTTAGTGATGGGAAAGTCTACCTGCACATGGGCAATAATACAAGGGTGGCAGCAGTTGTAGTAGAAAATATCACTCTCAGTTTTAGTAGAAATATGATACTACTTCTAAAAGATTATCTTTATGTACCTTCGATTAGAAAAAAATTAATTTCAGTCTTGAGTTTGATAAAGGACAAATATTCTGTCCATTTTGATAACTCTATGGTTGTGAAGAAAAATAAATATTTTATTTATTTTGGTACATTAGTGGATGATCTGTATATCGTATCTCATTTCTCTTTTACATTGCAACTAACTGATATGAATAACACATCTATATTATCATATAAGAGAAAGTTTTCTTCTTTAATGAACCAAACGTTTATTTGGCACTTACGCTTAGGTCATATTAATCTAAAAAAGATAAACAGACTGATAGCACATGGACTTTTGAGTTCATTGGAAGTGGAGGCACTTCTAGTATGTGAATCTTGCTTAGAGGGTAAGATGACCAAGAGGCCATTTTTGGCCAAAGGCTATAGAGCTAAAGAACCGTTGGAGCTGGTTCATTCTGATGTGTGTGGTCCTATGACAATCCGGGCTAGAGGTGGCTTTGAGTACTTCGTCAGTTTCATTGATGACTACTCAAGGTATGGATACATTTACCTGATGCACCATAAGTTTGAATGCTTTGAGAAATTCAAAGAATTCAAAGTTGAGGCGAAAAAATATCTGGGTAAAAATATCAAATCACTACGATCCGACCGTGGTGGGGAATACCTCTTTAGAGAGTTTAAGGACTACTTGTCATTAGAGGGAATTACATCCTAATTGACTGCACCTGGCACTCTGCAGCAGAATGGTGTAGCAGAAAGAATGGATAGAACTCTTATGGATATGGTAAGGTCCATGATGAGTTATTTAGGTTTATCCAATTCGTTTTAGAGACTCACTTTAGAGATAGCGACTTATATTCTGAACATTATACCTTCTAAGTCAGTACCTTCTACTGCCATAGAATTATGGATCGGGTGTAAGCCTAATCTGAAACACATTCGGACTTGGGGGTGTCCAGCACATGTGCTGAAAGAGAATGCGGGTAAGTTGAAATCGATGACATAAGTTTATTTTTTTGTGGGGTATTCCAAGGGAATGAATGGTGGTTTATTTTATAATTTTAAGGATCAAAAGGTCATTGTTAGCACCAATGCCTGATTCTTGGAAAATGATTATATTATGAATCACAGGCCCAATAGAAAAATTATTCTGTAAGAACTGAGAAAAAATACTAGTAGAATAGAAGAACAAGTCACTGATATTCCATTACCTCGTTAAAGTGGGAGGATTATCGGTACAAGTGCAAATCAAGAACAGGGTGCTGATGCACAGGGTTCAGATTTTGCACAACGTATTACTGCTAGTACACAGACACGGGTAGTGCCTTGTCGTAGTGGAAAGGTTGTTCATCAACCTGATCGATATATGTTCTTCGGAGAGTTTTTTGACAAGATCCCAACAGAATTAGATACCGAATCCTGTAACTATAATGAAGCACTTCAGGACAAAGATGTAGATTTTTGACAAAGGGCTATGAATTTAGAGATAAAATTTATGTATTCCAATCAAGTCTGTGAACTTGTAGAACCACCCGAATAGATAAAATTCATTGGATGCAAGTGGATCTACAAGAGAAAGAGAAGAGCAGACGGGAAGGTTGAAACCTTCAAAGCTAGACTTGTTGCTAAAGGGTTCATTGAGAAAGAAGGGATCGATTATGAGAAAATATTTTTGCTGATAGCCATGCTTAGGTCTATCCGAATTCTCTTATCCATTGTCGCTTATTTCAATTATGAAATCTAGCAAAAGGATGTCAACACAGCTTTTCTTAAGGGAAGTCTTGATGAGTGTATTTATATGATACAACTAGGCAGATTCATTGCAAAGGGCCAAAAACACATATTGTGTAAGCTTAAGAGATCAAATTATGGACTTAAGCAGGCATCGAGATCTTGGAACACTCGGTTTGATCAAGCCATTAAGTCTTATGATTTTGATTCAAGTCCAGATGAGTCCTGTGTGTACAAGAAGTATGACGAAAGTGTGGTGATCTTCCTAGTATTTTATGTAGACGATATTTTGCTCATCGAAAACGATATGGATGCATTATCTACGGTTAAAGTATGGTTATCTTGGCAATTCGATATGAAGGACTTAGGAGAAACCAATCACATTCTTGGGATCAAACTTGTGCGAGATCAAAAACAAAGGATGTTGGACTTATCACAAGCAAAGTATATCGATGATATCCTTGCTCGTTTTAGCATGCAAGATTTCAAGAAAAAATTTCTCCCTTTCAGGCATAAAATCACTCTATCAAAGGATCAGTATCCTAAGACACCTGATGAGATATAGAAGATGAAGGCGGTTCCTTATGCTTCAGCAGTAGGAAGCCTCATGTATGCTATGTTTTGCATTAGACCCGATATCTATTTTGTCGTTGGCATGGTTAGCAGATATCAGTCTAACCTAGGACAAGAGCATTGAACTGCGGTAAAAAATATAATCAACTACCTGAAAAGGTCTAAGGATTATATGTTAGTTTACCAGGTTGAGAGTCTAGTACCTTTGGGGTACATAGACTTAGATTTTTAGTCTGATAGGGATCCTCGTAACTCTACATCAGGATATATGTTTACCTTAGGAGGTGGAGTTATAAGTTTGAGGAGTATCAAGCAGTCCTAGATTGCTTATTCCACCATGGATGTGACGCCCCGAATCTTGAGAGCATCTAGAGCGACAATTAGGTAATATGGCTGCAAAAATTAAATAACGATAATACCTATACATGCCAAAAAGCAAATATTGTAGAGTTATATAGTATAGACCCAACTAAAAGTTTTTTGGAGTACATCGAATAATACAAGAAAGAGGTAGATAACCACAAAACTGGTATTACGTGGCTGAGGAAGGCTGGGATGAAAGTGAAAAACTCTTAATCAAGGTTCTATGTCCGCATTAATGTATTCATCAATAAGCTCTTGTAACTCTTCAGAACCTAGCATGGAATGCTAGAGAAACTCACACCAACATACAAATATTTCTCATGTAACAGGTCAAAAACATGACAGATAAAATAGCAGGTTAATCATGATAGTGATTATGATGAGAAATGATGCAACCAATTTAATTTTTTAATCCAATTAAAACCTAAGTTATTCAAGGTTCTCCCGCCCCGGGGGAAACCATCCTAAAACCCCATGGTTCCAATTACGCTCACCAAGTCTACCGACCGACAAAGAGCGTTCCTTCAACCGTGGATGACTATGTAGCGGACTAAGTGTCCAGTCGGATCATCACTGACGGCAAGAGCGTGGAAAAGTCAACACTCAAGCTCTCGACTCTCATGTCAAGGTCAAACGCGGGATCGCGAAATCTAACTCTAATTATTACGCCACCCGAACCGCCTTCACCAAAAAAATATACATCATAAACAATATGGTGCATTTAGCACTTGGGGCAAAACCATCCCAAAACAATTCAGGGCATATAGCCAATATCACAATATTTTTAAATATTCAAAATTTTAAGAATTTCAATTCCATCGATCACAGTACCAACTCTAAGGTTTAATTTTTATTTTTTTCTTAAAATAAAGAGGTGAACCCCGTAAAACCCACCCAATGATGACATGTCATAATAATTTAGACTAAATATATAATTTAAAATTGACCTACGCATGGCATGGATTATATGGCATGTGAATAATATGCACAAATTTTATAAACAATAATTTAAACACAAATTTACACAAATAACTTAGGCCAATGACATATCACATACATGTATGGAATTTAACTAAGATTACATGTAATTAATTTAACCACTAAAATTATGTAAATATAACAAGACAATATCACACATTCTAATTATTTAATCATGCATAACACAAGATAGGAAAACCCCAAACAATAACATTAAAGAAAAATTACATTTAATCATATTTAGGATTTTCAAATATTTGCTACTAGTTTTAGAGTTTTTAAAATACTTAGACTCAGAATTAAAACATGAGATTTGGTAGGAACCCTATTTGGGATGTTATGAACACGTTTTATGTTTTATACTTTTTCAAATTTTGCCTCTAAGACCTCAGTTTTGACAAAACAAATTTCTATGACAGTGCAGGGAAAAATTTCCAAAACAGTGGCGCGAAAACTCAGTGACTTCAAAAATAGAAATGAGGAATTAGACTTAAAATTTAATTTTAAAATTTTTTTACAGTGGTAGATCTATGAGTTTAGAAGCTCTGGAACTTGATCTTGCACTTTTTATATATGTATTGAATTTATTATAAATATTCTACCAAATAGTATATAGATTCGACACGTTTTAGGCAAATCGTTGCCATTTTCTCTATACATATGCAAGAAGGTTGATTCAAGTGGGGTTAGAAAGATAAGATGTTTAGCTTTTCAACCACATAAACATCACACTGAGAACTTACTTCTATAGAAAATGGCAGGGATTCAAAGTGGTCTATCTAAATAGACATTTCAACCTGATTTACTTATCTATTTTTAGAAAAATAAGAGAAAAGATTTGGATCTCAAAAAAATTCATGCATGAAAATAATATATACATGAAACTACAGTAAAAAGTTTAAAAACTTTTGATGAGCGTAGATCTCTAAAAAAAATGACAAAAATCAGATTTTTTAACAAAAATCTTTTCTGGACAGATTTGAAAAGTAAAAAAACATGAGTTTGAGCATGGATCTTTGAGTTTTGATGAGATTATGAGATGAGAAAAAACTTGTAAATGAAAAATAAGTGTATAAAGATGTGGTTTCTACCTTGGATGTGCTTGATGGATGATGGATGTATGAGCCTCTTGAAAAAGAACTCAAGAATCTTGATGAAAACTAACTTTTTCTCACTTTTTCTCTCTAAAACTCACTTTGAACACTTAGGGAAACAAAATAAAAACACAAAGAGGGAGAGAGAGAGAGAGATGCACGAAATGGAGGGGGAGGGGGTATGTTTGTTCTCTTTTAAAATAAATTTTGTTACAAAAAGAAGCTTCATGATAAGTATGTAAGGCCTATGAAGGCTAGGGCATGCATGTATGACAAAGTAATAAAAAAAAAATTGAGATTGAGTGTATTAGTCTCCATAGTGGCTGGCTAAGAGAGGAAAAATTAGCTCAATTTCAAATTTTGTTGTATAATATTGTTTTATTATATATTTAATGCTATATGTGAACTACTTTATTCAAAAATTGTATTAAAAATTAACTTAATGTATATTTTTAACTATGAATATTAAAATTTTGAATTAATATAATAATTTTAGGTGTTTTACTTAATTTTTACATCTTAGTTTAATTGTAGCATTATTTAGTTGTGGTGGTGGGCTAAATTTTAATTTTTGTACAATTTCGTAACTTGATGTATATTTTTTAATTACTTTTATACTAGTTTTAATTTAAATTGATGAATTTAGATTTTAAAATTCAATTTCATGATGTAATATTATTTTATCATTATTTAATTATTGATATGTTGTATTATGTCTTTTTATGTTAAAAATACAAGTTGGCTTAAAATTACATTATTATATTAAGTTGTTACTTTAGATAATAATATTAGGCTATTTGTAGAGATTTATACATACATATATATTAAACTACATTTTGTCTCTTGATTATTTTAAACATTAAAGTGACTTTTGCTTTTTGCTTTTGAATTATTTTATTTGGTTGTAGAAAGATATATAATAGTTTGTTTATAGTATATATATATATATATATATATATATATACAAGTATATATTTATTAATATTAGTTTTGAATTATTTTAATGGAGATTGTGTGTTGTAGAGAATTAAATTTTATTGATTAGTTTATTGTGTTTGTTATAGAAGTTCTCTTAAGTATGCGTGCATACTAAAACTTGTGTTGGAGCTTGTGTGAGTTTGCGTTGTAGTCACATAATTAATTATAAATAAAATTATTATTACTATTATTATTATTATTATTATTGTATTGAGTGATTGTGACGATGTGGGCAACTACAGTACAGTTATACTACCATTGCTATTATTATATCTAAAAAGTGAATCCTTACAATTTAATTTATTATGTTTTGTATTAGGTCTCTTTTTAAATTTACATACAAGTTGGTATTAAATTATACTATTTTATTGGGTTATATACTTTTGATTAAAATATTAATGTTGTGGTAGAGATTTGTATGTTTGTATATGTGTATAATAAAGTTACTTTTGGGTCTTACTTATTTTACACTCTATGATTTGTTTATTAGTATTATTATATATATTGTTTTATTTTATTTATTTATTTATTTATTTTTTTGGATTGTTGCATAGATTCCTTTTGATATA
>JAOTRH010113633.1:0-15191 GCA_034768845.1 Heliamphora exappendiculata
ATAAGATCAAATCAGAATAAAATCAATCTAATATTCTAATCAATCTAAATCTTCTAATCAATCTAAATCTAATATTCCAACAGAAACGAATATAACACTAAACAACTTTTCAATTCATTTTAATTGATCATTTTCAAATCATGCAGAGAAATTATATATGTAATTTATTCATCTTAACAATAAATCATTCTTTTCCATAATATAAATTGCACAATAATTATGCTATAATTCTTTTAACACAAAGGAAAATATTTAAACTTTCCTTTTAGAATCAAATTCACATGTCTACCGTTCTACGTAACAGAGTTCAAAATATTTGCACATATCTAACATTAGAGTATGTATTTTCATCACCAACTACTATCAGTTCATTTTTATATAAACTAACAAAAAGTTTCATATTATTTTTTTCCAAGTTCTCGTATCTCTTGCAAACAGAATTCTCATTTTTCCCCCCCCTCACATATAAGCATTGATCAAAATAAATTAAAACTAGTTTTACAATTTTTCTAATATTAAGAATTTATGCTTTAATTCCCTGTACACATTTAGATAACCTTAGCAGCATAAAAGAGAATCTAATCTTAAAATTGTAAGAAATTGAAGGGAATAAATTATTATTTTAAAATACAATAATGCAAAAATAAAATATACTAAGGACGAAAAAAAATATATCGATGGTACTTGAGACGTCTCATTGTCCTTAAAAGTAGATTACTATCCCTTTGGAGTATGTAACTTAGTGCAATAGGTTATTGGCGTCATACCCTTCAAGATTCAATTATTGCTTTCTTACAAGCATGTACTCGCAAATGTGAAGATACCAAAATAGCTCTATTAATCGTCCCAGAATCAAACTAAAAATCAACTCAAAGTAATTGTATAATATTCTTACTACAAAAATACTTGTATAGTTTATTAAATATTTCATCTTCAGAACATACTAGTCAGTACATATATGCATTTTTTCTAAACCCAAACTCCTACACACACACACACACACACACACACACACATATATATATATATCTCAAAACTTTTAACAAGTAAACTAATGAATATTGAAGGGGGATAAATCGAATTCGCCCCGACCTATCGGGTTCGAGATTGGGTCGGGCCAAGATCAAACCGAGAGTTCTGTGAGAGCTCGGCCCCGCGGTTACTTTATTCGAGGCCGACGAGCTATCATTAAACCGTCGAACAGTTGGAATAATGTGCAGATATCATCGTGGTCTGAAGGTATTGAATGAGATTTGACAGGTATCATACAACATTTAATGCGACTAGACCTATGTTGTACATCATTAAATCCGATTGGATAGGGGGCATCCGTCGTCGAGTATGATGTGGCCGAGGTGGTCAAAATCATATAAGCAGCTTGACTTGAGGTACATGTCGAGGTGATGGCATTTATGATGAAAAGACTGGGTTGGGCCTGTTAACCCAACATGCGTTGTTTTCTTGCACAGGACTGACAAAGCTATTTTGCAGGGGGCGCGAATGATAGGAGATCATCATGAGAGTTGAAGAGAGAGAAAGAGTTCCCTCTCTATAAAAGAGAAGGATTTAGAAAGCAAAAGGTATCCACAATAGTATATTCCTTGAGAAAACGCTATCAAATTACCCTCATAACATATTCCTCCTCTTAAATACTGTTTGATTTCATCATCGGAGTGGCCTCGGGCGAATTGCCGCTGGCTAGCTCACGTTTACTTACTGTGCAAGTACCCGGATAATTGGTTAGCTGGGTCGGACTGGATTTAATCCAGCAATAAATGTAATTTATGGAATACCCCCGTACATTTGGCACCGTCTGTGGAAAATCCAGTTGACAGACTGAAAATCGCCAACGGCAACACCTTTAAAGGTACCCACCATTCTTGACGAGCGTGTTTCGCTAGGTTCCGTAGAAAGTCGTAGAGTGAAAAGGAGGGAGGAGAAAAGGCATGTTCATGAGACAGCCAGAACCCTTGAGCATGACCTCGCCAAAGAGTCGGCACTCCACGCAATGGGGCAGATAATCTTGAGGATTCGTTCTTTCTTGAGAAACTAAGAATAGGACCCTCAGGCCCAAATGGGGAGTTCCCGTACCAGGGAGCCTAAGTCACTGAGGCCGTAGGGTAAAAAAGGAGACGAAGTCAACCCGAAGCTAGGACAGATTCTGAAGGAATTCACCCAGCAAAAGGGGGATCTAGCACAGCGGAAAGTAGTTGTACTCCGAAAAAGTTCAGGCAGAACAAAGACCCATCGCAGAGAAATAAAGAATCTCAATTAGCATACTACACCAAGGCCAAGCACATAGATAAAGCTGACCCCCTAGAAGTTTCTCGTTGCCGAGGTTCAAGTCATATGAAGGGCGTTCTGACCCGAACAGGTACATCAACCATTACAGGCAGATGATGACGCTTTGGAGTGGAAACGACGCACTCATGTCCAAGGTAATTTTGTCCAGCTTGGGCGAGGCTAGGCTGAGATGGCTCAACCGTCTACTACCTCGATTGATAGCAAGATGGAGGGACCTAGCAAAGAGATTTGTAGCTCGCTTCATCACCAACACAAAGATCCCAAAAAGATCGACTCACTCATGGCGTTACGGAGGGGGAAGAAGGAATCCCTACTAGATTACACGAGAAAATACTAGGAAGTGTATAATGACATAGAGAACTGTAACGAGGAGCTGGCTGTAGCCTCCTTCAAGCATGGGCTTCAGTCGAGGGAAAATTAAGAGCCTCTTTTACTAAAAAGCCACCATAAGACATTTTGGCCCTGATGAGCCGAGTGGAGCAGTATATACGCGTAGAAGAAGATGTGGGAAGAGCTGATCCTGAAGTAAGGATGAGAGAGCGGAGGGTAAGCCCTGAGAGGCCAGTAAAACACAGCCCAACAAAGGCAATGAGACAAAGTCCTGGACGCGCAAGCTAGAAAGTGAGGGCCGATCACCCAAGTGCGACCCTCAAGTTGGGTGTCGACCTCCGAGAAAGGGGGAGATGTGAATGTAATATTCAAGGAGCCCATCTATAAAATCTTACCCCAGATTAAGGATAAGCCGTTTTTTCAGTAGGCTTTCAGATTGCATAAATCAGTAATTCAATCGGCAATAGAAAGAGGAATCAGACGGAGGTGCTTTTACCACAGGGAGAGAAACCACAGAACGAAAGATTAACCTGCCTTCAAAAAGCATATAGAGAACCTTGTGCAACAGAGGTACCTGAAGGAATTCGTAAAAGAAGGAACAGAGAGACAGAGGTCCCCCATCGTTAGAAGAAATGAGCCGTTGAATAGACCGGCGCACCACGACATTATCAACATGATTCACGGAGTAATAGGGGCAGAACAAAGAAACTTTATTCGAAGGCTGGTGATGAAGATTGGACACATTGTCGAGGTGATGGAGGTACATCTGACGCATGGGAAAAGGCCGAGGTCGGAAGCACACGGAGGCTAAATTTTGTTCTCCGAGGAAGACTCTGAGTGAGTACACCACCCACACAGTGACGCTTTAGTGATATCCCTCAGCATATTGAATTTTGAAGTTAAACGGGTGTTGATTGATCATGGCAGCTCGGTCAAAATCATGTACTACGGTCTCTTCAAAAAACTCAGCCTCAACGACCAAGATCTAACGCCATCTCCTACCCCCCTCGTTGGATTCAACTTGCAGCCAGTTTGGCCTTTGGGAAGGGTCACCATTCCAGTAAGGACTAGAACAGGCGAGGTTAAGGCCAACTTCTTGGTGGTTGACGTGCCCTCGACCTACAACGCCATCATGGGGTGAGATTGGTTACACGAGCTCAAGGCAGTCCCCTTTACGTACCACTAAATGCTGAAATTTTCCACCACCAAAGGAATAGAAGTCATTTACGGGGATCAAGCCGCTTCCAAACACTGCTTCGTGGCGTCACTCAAGACCGAAGTACGAGTTGAAGAGGTGATGGTAATAGAAGTGGATGACAAACCCATCTTGAAAGTCGTCGGAGGAGATGCGAAGGATAAAGCCATGGAAGAGCTCGACTTAGTAATGATTGATCCTAGTGACGCAAAGAGATTCTTCCAACTCGGCTTAACCGTGATAAAGCAAAAAATGGGAGAAATACTTCAACTGTTGTAGCGAAACATTAAGGCATTTGCTTACCCCGTATGAAATGCCAGGGGTCGATCCCACATACATATGTCACATAAAGAACGCCAACCTTGCGTTCAAATCTATAAAGCAAAAGGGTCGGTGCTCGGCGCCACACTATACTGAGGCCGTGGCCGAAGTGGTAGAAAAACTATTGGAAGCTGGGACAATTAGAGAAGTTCAATATCCAAAATGGCTATCCAATACGGTAGTGGTAAAGAAGAAGAATGTGAAGTGGAGGGTATGTTTGGATTTCACGAATCTGAATAAAGCCTGTCCGAAGGACAGTTTTCCCTCCAAAAAATAGACTAGCTTGTAGATTTGACAGCGGGACATCAACGCATGAGTTTTCTATATGCATATCGAGGCTATCACCAGATCGCCATGTTCGGCTAGGATCAAGAAAAAATGTCGTTCATTACCCTGCGAGGTACTTATTGCTACAAAGTTATGCCGTTTGGTCTCAAGAATGCCGGGATAACTTTCTAGAGGATGGTCACAAGGATGTTCGGCGAAGTGCTCGGAAGGACGATGAAAGCCTACATAGATGATATGGTGGTAAAGCCCAAGAGGAAGAAAGATCATATGGTCGACCTCCCAGGGATTTTTGATATTCTGAAGACCATCAGCTCTGCCTCAACGTAGCCAAGTGCGCAATCGGGGTCAGTTCAAGAAAATTCCTCGATGTCCTAGTTACTAATCATGGGATTAAGCAAGTCCGGACCAAATCAAGGCCATACTAGAAGTTTGAATGTCGTGCCCAATCAAAGAAGTACAAAAACTGACGGGAATGACTGCAGCCCTGAATAGATTCATAAGTCAAACTCCCGACAAATGTAGACCGTTTTTTTTACACTAAAAAAGGGAGAAAGATTTTGCTGGAACAAGGATTGTGATCAGGTGCTTCAGGTGTTGAAAACATACCTATCCTCCCTGCCACTACTGTCCACCCCAAAAGATGAAGAGGTGGTGTATCTGTATCTGGCGGTCTTCTCACATGCTGTTAGTGTGGTGCTCATCAGGAAATAGGCCAAGCAACATATGTTAGTTTACTATGTCGGCCATACTCTGACCGAATTAGAGTCAAGGTACCTGCCGTCGGAAAAGCTAGCTTACGCGCTAGTTATCGCAGCCCAAAAACTACAACACTATTTTTAAGCGCATGCTATTATAGTGTTCACCAAGTATCCGTTGAAGGCCGTTCTCTCGAAAGTAGACCTAACAAGAAGAATGACTAAATGGGATATCGAACTAGGAGAGTATGACATTAGCTTCAGACCCAGAATGGCCGTCAAGGCCTAAAGTGCTATCTGACTTCGTGGCCGAGTTTTCTTAGAACGACCTAGGATTTGAAGAAGAAAAAGTTGGCGATCTCATCCTTCTACCGAGCACAGGAGGGCTTTGAAACTTGCACATAGATAGGGCATCCAACAGTAAAGGATCGGGAGTGGGGACAGTTCTTACTTCCCCGAACGGCTTGGGGTTAGAGGAGGCTTTGAGACTTAGCTTCGATGCTTCGAATAACGAGGCTAAGTATGAGGCATTGCTCGCGGGTCTCGAAGCAGCGTCAAAACTTGGCATTACAAACCTAGAGGTGTTTAGTGACTCCCAACTGGTTGTCAACCAACTGAAAGCAGAGTACGAGATGCGGGACGACTGGATGGCCAAATTTCTTAAAAAAGCTACGGAGGCTCAGAAGAGATTTCCAACAATCAAAATTGAGAGGATAGGCCGAGTTAACAACAGCCACGCGGACACATTGGTTAGTCTTGCCTCAGCCACGACTGTGGACTAGAAGATGATGATAGTGGTGCAACTCCTCTCAAGACCAAGCATAGGCGACACCGCGTGGGCCGAGCAGCAAGAGGTATTCCCAACCGAGTTAGCTTCAACTTGGATGGATCCCATAGTCTCATTTTTGAAAGGCAGCACTCTGCTAGAGGAGAATTGGGAAGCGCACAAGATAAGGTTAAAATCGACCCATTTTTGGACCTCTCAAACTAACAAGTTATACCGTCGTTTGTACACAGGACCCTACCTTCTATGCGTACATCCCAACACGATAGGGGACTTCCTTTATGAAATCCAAGCTGTGATATGTGGCAATCACATAGGGGACTGATTCCTCGCTCACCGAGCAATCTCCCAGGGATACTGGTAGCCCTATATGCAAAAAGATGCCCAGCAATATATACAGAAGTGTGAGAAATGTCAGCTCTTCTCTCATTTCATCCATCAATCAGCAGGGAAATTGAACCCCTTAACCAGCCCTTGGCCGTTCGCATAATGGGGACTGGACATCGTTGAACTTTTCCCCAAGGAGGTTAGAAATAAAAAGTTCCTCATAGCGGCAACGGACTACTACACCAAATGGATCGAAGCCAAACCGCTTGCCAACATTAAGGAATTTGACATGAAGAAATTCGTTTAGAAAAATATTATAACAACGTTTGGCATCACCCGCTCTCTCATCTTGGATAACAACACTCAATTCGACGGCATGGCATTCTAAAAATTTTGTGCCGAACTAAAAATAGATTTTTATAATTCTACCTCGGTGTACCCCCAGTGCAATGGTCAAGCAGAGGCCTCAAACAAAACCATCTTGGGCGGTATCAAGAAAAGGCTTGAAAAGGCAAAGGGAAGATGGGTGGACGAGGTCCTACACGTCCTATGGGCTTATCGAACCACACAGCGCCGATCTACAAGGGAGACTCCTTATTCCATGGCCTATGGCACTAAGGCGGTCATTCCACTTGAGATCGGCCTCCCTACCACGAGAACCGACAAATTCGATCTCGGGAAAAATAGGCAACTTTTGGCCAAAGACTTGGGCCTAATCGAGGAACAAAGGGAAGAAGCACTACTTCGAATTAAGTCCTATCAGCAAGAAATGAGTCAGGATTATAATAGGAAGGTTAAACCTAAGGAGTTCAACCCAGGTGATTTATTCTTGAAGAAAGTCATGGGCAACATAAGGGTACCGAGGGAAGAAAAACTGGCGCCAAACTGGGAAGGTCCATATAGAGTCAAGGTAGTAGCGGGCCCCGGAGTCTACTATCTGAAGGACACAAACGAAAAGGATATCCCTAGGCTATGAAACTCGGCCAACCTAAATTTTTTTAATGATTAAGTGCCTTGTATTTTCCCAGCTTTCCATATCAATGAATGAATGTTCTAATGAAGATTAAATTTCATACTTTGTTTTATTTATTTTAGGATTTCTAACAACTCCTTGAGGAAGGCGGACCCGCTTAGCCCTGAGGATCGAACATCTTCTCCGGAGTTCTAACTCAGGGTTTCTAACAACCCCTTGACGAAGGTTGGCACGACCGCCAGAATAAAAAGAATTTCAAGTAGGAACAAACACAATAACACTAGCAAAAAGAAGGTTTCTACAATTCTTATAAGAGTTCAAACGTTATTGCATTACAAAAAAGTAGGAGTCCAGCTTTACACCAAAAAATGGCCGAGCCCTATAACTTCAAAAAAAAAAGGGGAGGGGGGGGGGAGGGGAAAAGAAGGGCTTGGGATAGAGCTCTCAACCTTGTGCGTTATTGATGACCTTAGCCTGGCCTTCTTCCTCGGCCTGCTCCTCTTGGCCGTTTTCAAGAATTTCAACAACTTCTTTGCTGGCGAAGGCGACAACTCGTCGGCTGGATGCGGTATCGTGGAAATTTGCTAGCCTCGGTACTGAAAGTTAAAGTGTGGCCTCTGGATCGGTACCCATCGACTGGGCAAGCGAAGCGGTCACCGTAGCACCAGGGAAGGGGGAACCTCGGACCACACGACGAAGTCAGCTGGAACCTCGGCCTTCTCCAGACCTTGTTTGTAGCCCAAGGGTAGGTGCTCGACTCAGACCTCCAGCACCTCCGCTATGAGATGGGATCCGCATTCATCCCACCCCTGTTGCTAGTAATGGTTGTCCCTCTCAGCTCTGGCAGCTTCCAGGTTGGCTGCCATCCTTTTGTTGGTCTCCGCCTCAGCCTTGGCGGCATCGAGGGGTGTTAAAAGCTCGGAATTAGTAGCTATCGTTGACAAAGCCTCTTTCTTAACTTTCTTCTTCCCCTCTTCGACAGTCTTGAGTCTGTCTTGTAGGCCTTACACCTCAAACACATGGGCCGACCAAGCAGCCTCAAGAAGTTGAAGGTGTTTTTGTGCTTGTTCAAATAATCTGCCCACTCTGCGGGCCTCTCTTGACAGCTCGGAGTAGCGGTCATGCAAGATCGTGACTGCTTTGAGGTGCTGTAAAAGTTGGACAATATCAAATAAAAGCAATAGCAGATAACGATATCAAATAATATCAAATAAAAGATGGAAAGGCAAGAAGAATTACCCCAACGCCGAGCTGGTAGATACAGCTAAATAGCTCTCGCGAGCATCGAGCCTGGTGGTCGATGAGGTTGGTGGGGAGGGACAGCCTCCGAGTTTAACCCTTGGCAATTGCCCCGTCTTTGGATAAATCGCCCACATTTATAGGACAACCATGTACAAGGAGCTCGGGAGCCCAAAGAGTATGGGTAGTCTTATGTTTTGCCGAATCTCAGTGAACACCTCTGACTGGTGTACTGTTGGCTCTGACAAGACGATGCCTTTGCGCCGAATGGGCATTAGAGGAGACGGACGGTCGGGGATGCGTGGGTTGCGTCTCGATTGTAGGAAGGGAGGTCGCAACTTCCTCAACGACGGGAGGAGAGGGAATCTCTAGGGCTACCTCCCTCGGCGAAGGTAGAGGTGGAGCACTTATTCTCACGGCTGGCGTGGCAGAGGTGCTTGCCACGTTTGCTCCTAGCACGGTTTCCCTAATGGTGAAGGAAGTCCTAACTCTCAGCATCGTAGGGAGGGGTTGTCCTAGATTGGTGGTTGGGTCAGGTGATAAGTGGCGATGATGGACGGCTCCGTGGTGTTGGATCACCCGCATGTAGCTCGGCGTATAGTCTAAAAGGAATGGGGCCAAATGTGACTGACGAACGGCCAAACATCTCTGCACCTCAACAACTTGAGCTTGCCTTTTGTGCCGAGCAACAAGACGGACCTCTGTATAAAAAAAGGGAGAGAAAGAGGAAGGCAGCATTAGGTCGGCAATAACATGTATAGTTTAAAATGAAGAAATAAAGAACAAAGTGCAGGGACAGGGGCAAACCTGGTCTACCGGGGACACGAGGCACATGTTGGCCCAAGTGTTCGGCGTGCTCAGGCTGAAACTCAAAATCCCCGCTGACCAGGATGAAATCGTCACCGTGTTTTTTGAATTTAGGTAAATCATGCAACAATGCAAAGCTTCTACTTCTATAGCGGAGGTAAAACATTTCTTTTTGGTGGGTGATAGTGTAGTAATGGAATATTTTTGGGATGTCGAGATTTAAACCATAACGACGGTTCAACTCGACCACCCCCATAACAACCCAGATGAAATTTATGGAGACTTGGTAGGGCATCAGGTGGCAATCGTCAAGCATCTCCCTATAGAGGGGGTCTAAGGGGAATCGAATCCTAGCCTCTACAATGAAGGCTATGGGGAAGGTTATCTCATTCCCCCTTCCTCTTATCGTTTCCTTTGGATTAGACGGATCGTAATAACTAACCGTGACAGAGAGGGGATGCAATATTTGGCTCGAAAAGCATCTAGAGCCTCGGGAGTGTCGACTTTTTTTGTGAACTTTCCCATTGCAAAGAAGGACGAGATGCGATGGAGAGCCGGTAAAACAAAATAAAAAAAGAGAGAAGAAGGAAAGAGAAGGAGGGTTAGGGGAAAAATAGAAAAAAAGGGTCGCACAGGATATCGACCCAGGAGATGGGCACAAAACAACAATAGCACAAAATAAAGAAAAGAGGAGAAGAAGAAAGAGGGGTGGGGCGGGCGAACTAAAGGATTAACCTTTTCCTGCCTTACTAAAAGGCAATGCAAGTAATATATAGGTGCGAAGAGGGGAATCAAAATGAACCTAAGAGGATCGACTATTGAGAGTGGAAGATAACTTACATAAACAAGAGCCAAAGGGTGTTGAATCACGGCGGTGGGAGTCGCTCCAATAGCGACGAGGGAATGAAGAAAATCGTCTTGCTAATAGTCCGCCAGAAAGCTATTTGCCGGAGAAGATGGGAGTGAGAGAGAGGTAGGTGAGGGGTAGGGTTTGAATGAAAAGTGCGAAAGAATGGGATAAAGGGTTTTGATTTCTCTTTTATATATACAGAAGCATTTAAACCATGCTTTCCAATCGTCACATAGAGCCTACAAAAGGACGCCTCCCCAACCTCAGGAAGGCGTGAGTTCCCAAAGAACGCCAATAAGATGACGACACGTGGCGAGGCGTGTAGAACCTTTAATAACCGACGGTGCGCATTAAAGAAGATGGAATACGAATCGAGTGGAATGGCCGAGACATTAACTATCGTCATGGGCGTACCCAATCAACGAAGGGCAGGAAGAGTCAACTCTCTCTTGTGTTGAGCAAGAAGAGAGTTGAGGGGCAAATGAAGGGGTATGAATCGAATTCGCCTCGACCCATCGGGTCTGAAATTGGGTCGGGCCAAGATCAAACCGAGAGTTATGCGAGAGCTCGGCTCTGCAGTCACTTTATTCAAGGCCGAACGAGCTATCATTAAACTACCGAACAGCTGGAATGATGGGCCGATATCACCATGGTCTGAGGGTATTAAATGAGATTTTACCGGTATCATACAGCATTTAATGCGACCAGACCCGTGTCGTACATCATTAAATCCGATTGGACAAAGGGCATTCGTCGTCGAGTATGATGTGGCTGAGATGGCCAAAATCATATAAGAAATTTGGGTCGAGGTACAAGCCGAGATAATGACATTTATGATGAAAAGACTAGATTGGGCCTGCAACCCTGCATGGGCCGTTTGCGCGTACATAATTGATAGAGCTATTTTGTAGGAGGCTCGAATGACAAGAGATCATCATGAGAGTTGAAGAGAGAGGAGGAATTATCTCTCTATAAAAGATAAGGATTTAGAAAATTAAAGGTATGCACAATAATATATTCCTAGAGAAAATACTGTCAAATTACCCTCATAACATATTCTTCCTCTTAAAAACTGTCTAATTTCATCATCGTAGTTTCTTTCGGCGAATTGCTGCGGGCCAGCTCCTGTTTACTCATTGTGTAGGTACCTTGATCATTGGTTGGCTGGATCAGACTGAATTCAATCTATCAATAAATATAATTTATGGGACACCCGTACAAATACAAATTAAGGCAATATTAAAATAATATAATTACCATTAGAAGGACTAAAAACTGTTTTATGCCATAACAAGCCATAATCAAAGCTGCCATTATCAGAGGTTTTATGATTGTAATAATATACATATATAACGAAAGAATAAAATTATCAAAACTAATCAAGGCATTAAAACCACCAGCATTTAGAATATAAAATCACTTTTATATTATTATTGCTAAACATCGAATTCACTTGAGAACGGTTTCAAAATAAAAAATGAAACCCATTCATTGTTAAAATAGCTAATTTTATAATTAAACATAATTAAATACTTTGGTAGTTTGAAAAATTAAAATAATTTTGTATTAAAATTACAACAATAACATATTGAGAAATTTTAATATAATCTTACCTCAGTTAACTAACATGATATTAGTATGTTACAAGTTTAGAAACTTCATTGTTCATAATAAAAAGTCAGAGATTTCTCAAATTTAAAACTGAGAAATTTTTTAATTTCACAAAAATAAAAGATGTTGTAAATTTGAGAAAATTTTTAGTTTGAAATCATATATTTAGCAATCTTTTGGTTTTAAACTTTTTTAGTTGCATAAAAGGAAAAAAATATCAATTCACACATTAAAAGATCTTGAAATAAGAAAAAATTTTGTTCACCACAAAGAAATTTCTTAATTTTAAAATTGAGAAGTTTCAGATTTCTTGGTTCTTTTTTTTTATGTAATTTTATATTCAATATGAATATTATCTAATAAATCTCAGCTATAATTTGTTTTCAAAATAAAGTCATAGTTTTTTTTTCTGATTTTTAGATTGAACAATTCTTAGTTTGATTTACAAAGCTAAAATATTTTTATAAAATAAAAGAAAATTTTGTTTGAAATCATAAATTTAGTAAAATTATGGATATTCAAACTTATAACTTTTACAAAATTTATAAAGAAACACGATTTTAACATTAAAAGATTGCAAAATGAAAAATTTCACCAATTTAAAATTTTCATATATAGTTTGAAACTTAGAACTTTATTAATTTTCAAAACCGAGTAATTTCCACTTTCTAGGTTCCTTTTGATAGATCTTATCGAATAAATTCTAAAAATATATTTTATTAAAAGCAAAAAAATTTAAAATTTGCAATTAAAATATAATCACCTCCACAACTCATCGCCATACGCTCGCGTCTAGAGCAAAAATCTTAGTAATAATTAAGAATCTATCCAATGCACAAAGGGCAAGTTTATCATAAACAATTTTAAGTTTTAAAAAATAAGAAGGGATCAATTTTTATATATATCTTTTAAAAAAGATTAACTATTAATTAATTTATTTTTGATTAAACAGTGGCACCATTTAAAAAGACTTTATTTATTTATTTATTGACTTATTTATTTATTAGTAAATAACTTAAATTTTATTTAAATAAATTTGTTTGGATGATTTGTAATTTATTTATTTATTTACTTATAAATTAGTTATTTAAACGAATTTATTTATTTATTTATTTATTTAAATAATATAATTTATTTTTTAATTTATAAATTAATAAATAAATAAGCAAGATATTCCAAAGGGGACAATATATGCCCCCACCAACTTGCATTTCTTAGTTTTTATGAATGACTCGTGGTGACGCAGTTGGTAGAAAAAAAATTCAGATAAAAGAAAATGGATCTAACACGCAAGTAGAAAATGATTTTTTGGGAGTTTTTCCTAAATAGCTTTTTTTTTTTTTGTTTTTAATTCTTTTTTATATTTATATTTATTTTAATTTCTCTCGTTATGATTAATTTAAAAAATAAAAATTATTTGACCAATATTAAAAATAGGTTATTAAAGATAAAAATAAGTTATATTTTAGTTGAAAATAACTTGTTTGTCTTTTTAAATTTTTTGATTTTAAAATTTATTTTTTTATTACTTGAGATAAATTTTAAAAAAATATAGGTATGGCTTCTATAAAAAACAAAAAGTTTGGGCTAAAATAAAAGCATACTAAAATAAAATATATATATTTTAAAAAAAGTTTTGACAAACATATATACCCATCAGTCATCACACATTGGCAAGTATCTCTTGCAAAAAATGATATGTTTAGTTGCTATTAAATGGAGGCCAGTAGGGTCATGTTGTGTCTTGTTTGGGTATCTTGTAAAAATATTTTTATGATTGAATTTATTAATTACATAGATCTCGTCGAGTTTATTTAGCATGGAAAATTTTAGATTCATTCGATACCTGATCTTTTAATGTTGTTTTATAAATAAATAAATAAGAATCATAAATTTTTTAAAAAATATTATTAAACAAATATTACTCAATCACTTAGTTACAGGTATCAGATGAATCTAAAATTTGACATACTAATAAAACTCGACGAATTCTACGTAATGAACGAATTAGATCATAACAATGTATTCACCAAATCATCTCAAATAAGGTACAACACGACTGTGCTGCCTTTTAGGCACAGCATGGTCCCCAGTTCCTTATTTATTGTTTATTTTATTATTTTTAGTAGGGAGATTATTTATATAAAAAGTTAATTAAATTAAATATTATTAGATGTTTGAACAAATTATATTTTTCTAAAAAAAATAAACAACAAATAAACAACACTATTTATTTTTATTTTTTTAAAAATATAATTTGTTCAAACACTCAACGGTCCATAATCAATTTACCTTCTAATAATGATCTAGATCTACGTATAAAATTACAAACAAATGATTTTGAATATCAAAATAGAATCCATGGTCTCACAAACCCGAATACTATGGTTTAGTTTACTAGCTGTGTGAACCGTTGAGAAGTCTAACTAGGGCAGTTCGAGACACTCAACTTTCGTGTATATATGTAGAGTTAGAAGAGGGAGACGACGTACAATGAATTTATAGTACACAGTTTTATCTTATTTTTGTAAGAACCTGTTTTTATATTTTGAACATGTGACCTCCACATCACACAACGATAACTCTACCGTTGTGTTAAGACTCTTTTACTATTAAAAAAAAAAAAAAGTTGGGCAAGTTAAACATTTATATGTACTTGCAAGAGAAAAAGGCTATAGAAACCTATATATGTAATATTAATGATTAAATTGGTTGAGGATTAACCCAACACCTATGGGGGCATGCACTCCATGATTTAACCTGTCAACATTGATACAACCATACACATACGAGGAACAGCTACAAACTGAAAACCACTACTTGCATGAGTACGTTTGACTTAACAATCAATTTTATAAATTTAATTTAACAAAATCTTAGTTCTTACATTCTTTTCTATTGAATGGTACTGAGTCATTGGTGTTGTTTCAAATCACATTATTACTATGATCTTTTTTAAGTTCAAAAAACAAATTAATCACATTGTTTTTAGAGTACGTAGTTATTCAATTGTCCCGGAACATTATATGATATTGTCTACGTGTTTTTAATCTAATCATGTAACAAAAAATATTACTCGCTTTTGTTCAACAAGTAAGAGACAAGGATAACACGCTAATTTTTTCCTTAATACGAAACTTAACTACAAGCCTTCATTCTAAAACTTAATTGATACATACATAATTTTGTACTTTTTACGAGTTCTATTTTGTAGAGAAAAAATTGTTTGTTGTTGGAAAATTATTATCATTAGACCTTTTTTTTTTTTCGTGACAACTGAACGAAATCTTTGACCTTGTGCGCCGAATTTAATGGAAGTTAGTTTCCAAACATAAAAAGGTGGTTAGATTGTCCATGTTACCTCTCCCAACTCTTGCTTTAATCCATACCTTGTGCACTTAATTTAAATTTAATATATATATATATATATATAATTAGATAATATAAATTTAATTGATTAGTTTACT
>JAOTRH010113654.1:0-47153 GCA_034768845.1 Heliamphora exappendiculata
ATAGAGAAGATGAAGGCGGTTCCTTATGCTTCGACAGTAGGAAGCCTCATGTATGCTATGCTTTGCACTAGACTCGACATCTGTTTTGCCGTTGGCATGGTTAGAAGATATCAGTCTAATCCAAGACAGGAGTATTGAACTGCGGTAAAGAATATATAATCAAATACCTGAAAGAGACTAAAGATTATATATTGGTTTACTAGGTAGACAAACATAGTACTTGTATTAGGAGACAACCTTATAGATCATTTACAAAGAGCTTACCGGCTAAGACTTTTGATAGTCATGTAGAGGGCATGGGAGTCAGATGTATAGTAGCATAGTTTAGAGTATAAGTGGGAGATTGTTAGGGTTAGTTTACTGAAAATCATATTTTAGTATTTAATTTTATTTTTAATAAAATTAATTTTCTATTTTATGAGAATCTTTATGAGCAATGTATGCATATCAATTCTTTGCTATGCATGGATGTATAATATTTTGTATAGTATTTAATCTGGTGTGTAGAGTACAGCTTATATACAGAAGACCAGATTTTAGATTTTTGCAGAATATAAGTTTTATGTTCACAGTTTAGATGTAAATAGACATACCATCAGTACGACTGTGGCACAGAGTTTTAGTAGGTCTGTCTTGGTTACGGGGAACAGATAATAGCGTCGTCTATTGTTCCAACTATCTGTGCCAGTACACTTTGTGTGTATTGAATGGAAAATTTTGGGTAATTAATTTAGTACTGACTACTGACTATATAAATTAATTCACACCCCAAGATTATTATGAATAGTGTATATTCTCTTTATCCTCAAATAATTATTAATTTGTATATATTTAATATTCGTTATTTTGATTCATTAGAGAGTGTGATCTTATATGTGTCGATATTCCCGGTGAATTGGATAGCAGTATTATTTATATAAAAATATTAATTATTGACAAAATTCAAGTCCCGAATGATCGGGATTGACGATACCCCCTTAAGGATGTTTATAAGTTTTGACCGGACCAAACCCTGCAGGTGGATTTAATTATCCAATGGTTAAATAAGTTAAGCGGAAGGATTTAAGTAATATCAAGATACCGATTAAATTAAATTGTCAATAATTAAATTTAATTGGCGGGTATCGAGAATCTTAACGTGGGGAGAAATAGTAAGCATTTAATAATAGGAGCTCAATGCAAGAAGGTCTTGAGATTATGGGTCAGAGTGCAATTATAGTTCTTTAGTGGTGTGAACTGTAATTCAGTGTTTTGTGAAAATTGTAAAAATCGCTATTGGTTTTTCATAATTGTTGATACTGCTTTGCGTCTCTTTTTAATTGCAGAAACCGCAGGTAGGTGTTTGTATTCCACTGAAAGTTTAACTCATAATTACTCTCCAAATCCCTGCTGTAACCCTATATATATACACGGGTAGGCTGAACCAGTTTAAGATTGATACATTATCATCAGATATCTCATATATCATTATTGAGATATTATTTTTGTCTTTCAAAGAATTAAATATATCGAGTTTCTGCTGGTACAAGTTCTCAGAGGATCGTAGCCCACACTACGTTCGAGAATTGCATAAGAAAATACAGTAGAAGATCTGACTAGAGTTTCAATTCGGAATCAAGTCGTAGTTGATGATTGGATCTATAAGAGGTATTCATCTAAATTAACTTTGGTTGCACAAGTTTATTTTTTATCGTTCGACGTCAAAATTTTTATCTGGAGCCCGTTCGTCTTTTGCCCGTCCAATTAATTTTTTACCGAAAATCGTTTTACAAAAACAATGAACTTGGCAGTCTTACCTCCAAAAAAACCATAATGGTGTCAACACACTTGAGTTTGTTAAGCGTGTTTTGCCTGTAGGTGTCGACCCAAAATCTAATTAGTGTCAACACAAAACGTTCTGTTTAAGAACATTAAGTGTTAACCCATTTACCATAATGTGTCAGTACAAATGGAAGAAGGTGTCGACATATATACGTGTAGTGTTAACATAACCTTTTTGGAAATTATTTAAAATATAATATTTTTAATCATTTAAGTAGAAAATGTGATTTAATAAAATCATCGAAATCAATTAAAATTCCCTTGGGTTAATAAACTCCATCTCAAAATTCATAGCCTTTGCCAAAGTTTTGCATCTTTATCTTGGAGTGCTTCATTGGAGTTATAGGATTCAATATCCAGCTCTTTCGGGATCATGATAAGAGACTCTCCTAAGAACATATACCGATCGGGTTAACGAACAACCCTCCCACTACGACGAGGCATAACTTGCATTTGTGTACTGGCAGTGACACATTGTGCTTATTTTGAACCCTATGCACCATCATCCACATCATTTTCTAGTCATGAAATTGGCATGTCGTTGGTAGCATTGAGATCTGGTTTAGAATTTGCACTTATTCCGATAATTCTCCCACTACGATGAGGCAATGGGATATCAGAGACCTGTGGCACTTCTACTGTACTACTGGTATTACCTTACATCTCCTTTAGAACAATTCTACTTTTGGGCTTGTGGTTCATTACATAGTTCTCTTTTAAGAATTGGGCATTGGTACTGACAATGACTTTTTGGTCTTTTGAACTATAAAATAAACCACAATTCGTTCCTCTAGGATATCCAACAAAGAAGCAGACTTTTGTTCTTGGTTCCAACTTATTTGCATTTCATTTCAGCACGTGTACTGGACAATCCCAAATCAGAACATGTCTTAGATTAGACTTGCACTTAGTCCAGAATTCTGTGGGAGTAATAGGTACTAGATTTAGAAGGTACCAAGTTCATAATATAAGTTACCATTTCTAATGCTAATCCCTAAAATAAATTAGGTAATTATGAATAACTCATCATTGAGCTTACCATTTTCATAGGAGTCTTATTCCTTTTTTCTGCTACACTATTTTGATGTGGAGTGCTCGGTGTAGTCAACTGGGATGTAATCATTGCAATTGATAAAAAATTCCTAAATTTTCCCAAGAGGTACTCGCCACCACGGTCGGACCGTAGTATCTTGATACATTTATCTAGATGCTTCTTTGTTTCTACCTTAAATTCTTTAAATTTGTTAAAGCATTCAGACTTACGGTATATCAAATAAATGTACTCATACCTTGAGTAATCGTCAACTAAAGTGAAAAAATACTCAAAGCCACCTCTAGCCCAGATATTCATGGGTCCACATAAATCAGAGTGAACAAATTCTAACAATTCTTTAGCTCTATAGCCTTTGGCTGAAAATGGCCTCCTAGTCATCTTTCCCTTTAAGTAGGATTCACAGACTAGAAGTGTCTCCACTTCCAATGAACTTAAAGGTCCATTTTCAACTAGTCTATTAATCTTTTTTAGATTGATATGACCAAGTGTAAGTGCCAAAGATACGTTTGGTTCATTAAGGAGGGTTTCTTTCTTTTAAATGGTGAATTAGATATATTATTTAATTCATTTAGTTATAGTGTAGGAGAGATAATAGTAGTTATATAAAGACCGTCCACTAATAAACTAGAACACATAAAATGTATATTATTCTTAATAACCACAGAGTTACTAAAATAAACAAAATATCAGTCTTTAACCAATCTGAAAATTGAAATTAAATTCCTTATTATGGAAGCTACATGAAGACAATTTTTCAAAATTAAAATCCTATATTTACTAAAACTGATAGTGACATCTCTTACTGCAACTGCTGTCATCCTTGTATTATTGTCCATGTACAGGTAAATCTCTCTATTACTGAGCTGTTTGGTTTCCTAAAATCCCTGCAATGAATTACATACATAATTAATGACTCTCGTATCTACACATCAGGTACCGGTAGATAACACCGCTAAACATGTTTCAACAACCAGTGAACATAAATTACTTAAATTGTTTAGCTTGCTGAGATAAATTGGACATTACTTCTTTCAGTGATCTGTCTGGTTGCAGTCAAAGATGCCTTTTGAATTTTTCACACTAGTCCGTGGCCCACCAACTGCCTTGAAAACTATGCCACCCTATTTATGAATTTTTTTTTCTTCTTGCCTTTCAACTTAGAAGTAGAGCCCTTTTGAGCAACAAAGGTATTGACTGGTTTCCTAAGAACACCCTCAGTTACTTAAAGTTCTTTAAAAAGTTCTTCTAGGGAAAGATCTTCTTCTTACCTTTCGACTTAGAAGTAGAACCCTTTTGAGCAACAAAGGTATTGACTGGCTTCCTAAGAACACCCTTAGTTGCTTAAAGTTCTTTAAGAAGTTCTGCTAGGGAAAGATCGAGTTTGTTCATGTTGTAATTTAGGTAGATCTACTTAAAGATATTTTGCAGCGACTGAAGTATGATATCGACCTTGGTTTACCCGTAAATTTCAGCTCTAAAGATCTCTAATTCATTCAGAAGACTAATCATCTTCAGAACGTGATCCTTAACTGGGGTGCCTTAAGCTACAGTTATGTTCATTAGAGATTTCATGACCACCTGCCTAGCTGCACAATTTTGATCCCCAAACATCTCTTTGAGGTCTATAATCATGTCATAGGCACTAGACATAGATTGATATTGATGTTGCAATACGTTTGACATGGAAGCCAAAATGTGACATCACGCCATTTAATCATCCTTCTACGACTTTTGATAAGGTCGGGCTTCCTCATCGGTTGCCCGCCATTAGGCTTAGGTGAACATATCTCTGTGAGTACAAACTTATAGTTCTCAGCAGTTAACACAATATCTAATTTTTGTTTTTTATTCAATATAATTAGGTCCAGTTAGTTTGTTCTCTTTAAGAATGGTCAGAAGTGGATTGAAATCTATTTTAATATTTGAGAATCATATAAATAAAAATCATTAATTATGATGAGAAAATTTTTGAATTCATTTTAAAATTTGGTTCCCTCTACTATTTTTTTTTAAAAACTCACCAGCAGCCTGGCACACTGTGAATAGCATGCTTCGATAGAAATGTTGTCTACTATTCATCAATCTTCCAGATAAGTCAATTCCTATTAATTTTACTATTTAGGCAACAGATCATACAAAGTAAAATTAAATAGCTGATATAGACTCTGTCCTATAAATAATAGCTGTGACTTAAATAGAGAGGATACTATGATTTATAACTAAGTGTATACCATCACTTAATCTTAAATCAATTGCTTTACAACGAACCCTTTAGATGAAGAAGTGGTCCATACTAATAATTATTCAGAATTATACATAAATAAGGTTTGTACCGGTGATATCGAAATAATTTTGTCCAATGGGGAGGAAGGCTTCGAGGTCAATACACGAAATTAATTGTATCACCTACAAACAAGTGATAGAGACCGTATGATTTATATGTAATAAATTTGCTCAACCACTTAATGTTTAAAATATTTTTGAAGGTTATAATTTTTTTAATTTTAAAAAATTCATAATTTTGAAATAAAGTACACGTTACAATGATTCCAGATAAAACCAATCTTTACGTATTATATGTGTAACTAATAAAATTTTTAATTCTCATTTTTTTTGATTTTTAAAAAAAATAAAACTTGAGAATTTAATTTTACTGTCCAGTTACGCATATTAACTAATTTCAAAAAAGTAAATTCATTTAAATTAAACCCTTTGTCAAACATGCATTAACAATGGTTGTCCATGTTGTCCAGAATTGTAAATCCATAACAAAAATCATAACAATAATAAACATGCATATGACAATAAATAAAAAGATAATCCCACCTTCTATGGTTGGTCTAGAATTCCTGAGCTGCCTCTTGATCTCGAGGGATCTTTGTTTGCCTGCGCAACACAGGGTTCGAAACCCTGATCCGTGTTAAAATTTGCAAATATCCTGGCCCAATCATTGACCAAAACTGCTCATTGACCAATATCTTTTTCGTCCGGATGGACGCTGGGGTGTTTGGACGGAATCCCTCTAGAATGTTTTGCATCTTGATGGATGGTTGGGCGTCTGGATGGAATCGAGATTTTTTACACTTTGTTTTGCGAACCCTAATTGTGCCACCTTGCATCATAACAGTTCTAAACTCATTTGAACTCTGAAAAACTTTGGAAAACAACGCTAGGGACTCTAAAACACATTCTAATCTTCAACATCATCTTGTTAAACATTACAAACTCAATTCCTATGCCTCAATATCAGGAGTTCACATTCAATCTATAAGACAGAGAAAGTTACACAAGATCTTGTGCCTCCAATGGAGTTCACATTGATTCTATCACAATTCAAACGTCGTGGAAATCGAAAACCATAATACATTCGCATGCATTCAAACATACATTCATGTATGACCACAAAGCCTAGATAGAATGCTGAAAAACAAAGGTTAGCATAGTTTGAGCCCACCCGAACCCCATATGCATTGATCAATAGATATGGATAACATATACTTGATTCAACTCATATGCAGCATGAAAGACCGTTCTGATACCACTTGAAAGGACCAAAATTTTAGGGAAGTAAGACGGTACATATGAATCCAATCAAATGTGGCGTGGTACAGGATTTACAGCACACAAAACAAAAACTGCACAGCTCCGAATCATCCAGACAGATGGGAAACCGCTCAGACGAAATTTGTACAAGATGAACAAAAACTATTTCTAAATCCCAAAAATTGAAACTCGGTACACCCATAAGACAGAACAGGGATTAAACCTATGTGATCCCTCTAGTTTGATCATATTTCAGCACTTAAACTTGAATATGAAGATCAACACGATAGAAAACTAGCAACCTCATCTCCGCTTAGATCTTCTGCTGGATTCTAAAATGCGAAAAACACAAACTAAGTGTGGACTTAGATCCTTCGTGTTCCTAACCCTGTCTGGTTGCCTCTCCTTTTTTTTTTGTCTTTCACAAAAACGTGGAAATCCTAGGAGATTGAATAATGATTTGTATCAGGCGGCCAGGGTTATAACAACATAAAATTAGGTTACAACAGGAACCTAAGGAGTAAATAAGACATGGACTTCTAATGTAATTAGAAAATTTCACTTCAACCTAGAATTAATTTTAAAAAAATATAAATTATAAATCATACCACTAAAGAATTGTAATTGCATTCTCAACTTTATTCTCAAAATCAATTATTCAAGCTCCAGTTATTAAGTGCTTATTATTCTCCCCACGTTAAGATTATAGATAATTCCTTGTGACATTTCGCATAACTTATTTGATATATCAGATTATAAAATTCACATGTAGGATTTAACATAATCAAAACTTATAAACTTTCTTAAGGGAGTATCATCAATCTCTTCCTGGAACATAAATTTTGTTAATAATTAATATCCACCATATACGTAGCGCCGCTATCCAACTTACCAGGATTATAGATCCGTAAAAGATCGCACTCTCTAATGAATTAAAATAGTGTACACTAAATATGCGTGTCTAATAATTATTTTAGAATTAAGAGTATAAGCACTCATAATAATCATGGAGTGCAAAATTAATTTATATAGTTATTATAAAATTAATTACCTAATGTGGTCTTATTCAATACACACAAAGTGTACTAACATAATGAGTCAGAACAATTGTCGAAACAATTTTCATTGTTCGTAATCAAGACAGATCTACTAAAATGATGTGCTACAGCTCTACCGATAGTGTGTCTAGTTTCATCTAAGATTGTGAATCAAAAACTTATATTCTACAAAAATCGATAATATGGTCTTATATGTGTAAGCCAAACTCTACACATTAGATTAACTACTATGTAGAATAATAGACACTTATGCACAATATTAAATAAATAATAAAATGCATACATTGCTCATATAAATTCTCATTAAAAAGAAAAAATAATTTTTATTAATAAATAAAAACAAATACCAAAAATTCAGTTAATGGTTTTTAGTATAACCCTAACACTAACTTCATTGAATTCTCACCCTAAAAAGGTTCATCATAACTCTCGAGCTTACCACTTTTAGTAAGCAACATGTAGAATAGGGATGGTGAAAAATGTTGTGGTAGCCTAATGCTTCTAGAAGACCTTCTGACAATAGTTGCAGGTGTACTCTGTTCGACCTGTAGGTTCATATTTTCTTTTTCTTCTTTATCCCCGCTCTACAAAGTATTTTCAGAAATGTTATACAGATCAACAAACTTAGATTTTTTTTGCATCTAGTATCACATTGTCATATTTTGCTTTTGATTCATCCTTGTACATAACCTGTTCATTGAAGATAATATTCTTCTTCTAATAATTTTTTGATTTTGATTATCCTAAAATCAATAACCCAAAGCATCATTCTCATAACCAATGAAGAAACATTTATTGAATTTTGCTTGTAGTTTATTACGAGCATCAGACTCAATATGAACGTAGGAGGTGCAACCAGTTACTTTTAGAAAATAAAAATTTACCTCTTTTCACTCCAAACTTCTTAAGGGATTCTGCAGTTTAAGGGAACTGATAGTCCACAATTTATCAAGTAAGCTACAGTGTTCACTACATCAGCCTAAAAACTTTTTGGCAGCTTAGTATGCAATCTCATACTCCTAGCACATTTATTTAGGGTTATGTTCATGTGCCCAACCACGTCCTTCTGCTGTGGTGTTCTAGGAATAGTCTTAAGCCACATGATCCCATTTTTAGCCTAAAATTATTTGAACCCCCCGTTTATGTATAATTTTTTTCATTGTCTGATCTCAAACACTTTAATTTTAGACCCGTTTTAGTTTCGAACATAGCCTTTCACCTTTTCAAGGTTTCAAAGGCATCGAATTTATTTTTAAAAAATAAACCTATACCTTCCTGCTTGAGTTATCAATAAATGTGACATAGTATCGTGAACCTCTAAGGGATGCAACCAGAGAGGGTCTTCACAAGTCTGTGTGTACTAACTCTAGTGTTTTAGATTTTGTTGTTCTACCCCTTTTCAAGAGGCAGGTGTAACTTCTTCCCATATAGATAATCCTCAATCGACGTCCTCTAATACCCAAAATCTGTTCTGTCAAACTCCTCGATTCCTATTGACTTTTTTTCTTCTGCCATGTGCATTCTTTAACCTCCAAACCCAGAGCTCTGATACCAGCTGTTGGGGATTGAATTTGATCTCGACAATCTCACCAATAAGTCATCGAAGCACGCACAAGTCACGTAAGAATAAAAAAAACAAGAAAAGTAATCACAAGAATGAAGCACAAAGCTTTACGTGGTTTGATATGATGTGCCTATGTCCACGGGCTCACACTTTTCACTATTAATTTAGAAGAATATAAAAGAGGAGTCTTTGGGGTAAAAGAATAAGAAAATAGGTAAAAAACTACATAGCAGTTGCAACCCTGGTAGCCTTTACAAATGCAATCCCGAATAGACCGTTCAATTGATCGTCGATCCAAATCGATCCATCTATCGATTTGTCTTTGAATACTCTCGGTATTACTATAGAGCGATCGATCGGTCCCTAGGCCAGTTGATTGGTCTATCCCAGTAACAGATTTTCTTCATCATTCAACACTAAGTGGAATGGATCTTTTGTGTTGCGCATAAACTGTTAAAGGCAAAACTATTGTATTCACCAATTAAACACGTTTTACACAATTCTTTTATATGCTTCTAAAATTGATATTCCCTCTCACTTATAGACTCCGCCATTGGTTTGTAATGGGGTTACAGGCAATAATCATGTTGAAAGGGAGTGTAGCGATGCCATATATGCATTGTGTATCAAAGCAAGAGGCACTGTTCGTCCTTCAAGAGGTCCATGGGGGAGCCCGTGGAAATCACTCGGGGTTAGATCTTTGATTTGGAAAATTGTGCAAGTAGGGTATTATTGGCCCACATTATTACAAGATGCAATAACTGTTGTGAAGAAATGTGATAAATGCTAACATTTCGCAAACATAACCAGGCAGCCCCCATCTAAGCTCAAAGTCTTGACTAGCCCATGGCCATTTGTACAGTGGGGTTTTCATATTGTCGAAATTTTGCCCATAGTGTAGAGACAGATGAAGTTTTTGATTGTCCTCATAGATTACTTCACCAAGTGGGTGGAGATAGAGCCACTCGCAAGAATCACTAAAAGAAACATCACCCAATTTATGTGGAAGTCCCTAGTATGTCATTTTGGAATTCCTAGGATACTGTGACGAATAATGGAAAGTAGTTTGACAATCAAAATTTTAAAAAATTCTGTGACAAGCTCAACATCCAGTACACAACACATCTCCCACTCATCCCTAGTCAAATGGGTATCTTGAGGTCACCAACCATTCATTGCTAAAGATACTGAAGACGAAACTGGAGGGCACAAAAGGATTTTGGTTTGAGGAACTCCCTAACGTAATTGGACCACAGCTTGAATGCCCATAGGAGAAACTCCATACATACTCACATTTAGCCACGAGGCGGTGATCCAAGTGAAAATTGGTCTGACTAGTGCCCAGGTAAATGAGTTTGATTAGACTCAGAATGACGCAAAGTCGAGGATGAAGCTTGAACTGCTTAAGGAGATCAGAGAGACATTTGTTGTTTGAACAATAACGTATCAAGAACGCATACAAAGATATTACAACTCTCATGTGAAAGAAAGGAAGTTTAGCCCAAGGGACCTAGTTCTTAGAAAGGTTGTTTTGGCAACAAAGAACCTGAAAGAAGAAAAATTGGGACCTAGCTGGGAAGGATATTACGTAGTAACACTCTAGTGCAAAGAATGAGCTTACAAACTCCAAACAGTTGAACGAAATGACTTAGCCCGCCCATGAAATGCATAGCATCTCAAGAAATATTACCCCTAAAGAATAGTTTGTTTTGAACAATAGGGAGATATAAAGATTGTTTGTAATCTCAAGTAGAACATCAATCGTACATGTAATTTTAAGTGAAATGACATTTAGTTGAATTTTCTTCTTTACTTTATCTCATAAACACTTATACATGCAGGGAACGCCTAAACCTAAGGGTCAGACGGGCAAAGGCTGACCACAGCCTCTACAAAAGAACGCCTAAAACTAAGGGTCAGACGGGAAAAGACTAACCATGACCTCTATAAACGAATGCCTAGACCTAAGGGTCAGATGGGTAAAGGCTAACTACATCCACTACAAAGGAATGCCTACACCTAAGAGTCAGACGGGTAAAGGTTGACTATAGCCTCTATAAAGGAATGCTTAGACCTAGGGGTCAGATAGGCAAAGGTTGACCACAACCTCTACAAAGGGATGCTTAGACATAAGGGACAAATGAGTAAAGGATGACCACAGCCTCTACAAAGGAACGCCTGGACCTAGGGGTTAGACGGGCAAAGACTGACCATAATCTCCACAAAGGAATACCTAGACCTAAGGGTCAGACAGGTAAACGCTGACCACAGCTTTTACAAAGGGATGCCTAAACCTAAAGCTTAGATGGACAAAAGCTGACCATAATTTCTATAAAAGGACGCCTAAACCTAAGAGTCAGACGGGTAAAGGCTGACCACAGCCTCTACAAAGGAATGCTAGGATCTAAGGATTAGATAGGCGAAGGATGACCCTGTCCTCTATAAGGGAACCCTAGGACCAAAAGGTCAGATGGGTAAAGGCTGGTCATAAGATGACCACCCTTTACGAGCCATAAAGTCTAGATCTAATGATCAAAAAGATGAGAACTAATTAAAAACATTTTTGAATCCAAGTTAAAGGACTAAGTGTTACAAATAAACAAACAACGTTAAAAAATACACATGCAGTTGAAGGTGACAAGTAATTATAAAGCATTCACCACAAAAAAGGTAAGAAATATGTTTGACACCAAAGAAGCATAAAAACATAAAATCATCTGTCCAAATAACTATTGAATGTTTAAAATTGACCACCAAAACCAAGATAAATTCACAAAGTATTTGTGCTACAAAATTTTCTATAATAAAAAGAACAAAGCAGAAAAGAAGGGTGAAGATTTAAGGGCCACCATGGGGCCCAGGCTGAATCTCCTCTCCAACTTCATTAGCAAGCGGATTCCCATCAACCATCAAAGAGTCATCATCCTCGAACCTTAATTTGGGAGAAGTTCCGATAAGGAAATATGCTCTAGGAGCATTAACGAAAGGCTTCGAAGCCATTTTTCCATTGCTCGACCATCATGATTCTAGCATCCAACTCATGTGGTCTACAATGATCTGAGTCAGCTCATCAGATCTCTTGAACGAGCCTCCACTATTGCTGCTCTCTCAGCAGAGATAGAGGTCTCCAATGTTTGATATTTGGACTAGAGATCAAACAATTGAGCTCACTAGACCCCCCATCTTCCCCAAGACTTCTCTCTTCTTTTTGTTCAGCTCTTCAATGACCTTTTTCACTTTCTCTAGGTCGACCTTTAGAATCGCAACTTTTCTCTTCAATGTCTTTATGTTCTTACCAGTCGAGAGAAGTTTCCACTCGGTACTCTAGAAAAAGGAATCTTTCTTTGTCAAACGTAAGGCCATATGATGGCCCAGGGAAACGGCTTAAATGGAAAGAAAGGAAACATATGGTCAGCAAGGTGTCAATGGCAAGACAAATACACAACCAACAATGCGGTTAAATGGAATAAAAAAGAAAAGAAAAGAGAAGATAAAAGATGAGCAACGAGCATACCTTGGCTATCTCTTGATGGAAGTGTTGAGACAGGACACTCATAGTGAGTGCATTCATCACTTAATCACAAGAAGGGATAAAGTTCTCAATTATCTTTAAGCCTATATCCCCCTCAATGAAGACAAAGGACATAGGGATGTCCTGAGCAGCGTCTAAAGGGGGAGAGAAGAAGAAACGACTTCTTTTCCCTTCCCCTGATAAGAGACATGGGCTCCACCACCCAAGTTCACTCCTAGGTCAGGAGTGATCCCTTCCTTAGAGGGATTGACATTTCCCTCCTCCCGAATAGGGCCGGCAGCATTCGCAGAGGTGACCCTTGGGATATATTCCTTGAAGTTGGAAATATCAAGGTCTTTTTATTGGTGGGCCATGACCATAGGCTTCTTCACTGGAGAAGGGGCTGAGTTGTCGGTTCCTTGAGGAACCCTTTTCTCCTTTAGTTTCTTCAAAGCCTCCTTATCGACTCGACTTTTCATTTGTATAAACAGAAATATTTATCAAATCAGTAAGTTTAGTAAAAGTGGTAGGATAGAACTAGTAAATGAAAATGCATTGATTCACCTTCTCTTCTAAAAATCTCCTTAGCCTTAGCATTTTAAAGTAACGTTAATGCAGTAAAGGAAGGTTCAGGGCTAAGGAGATACTCACTTAGACTCTCTAAAGCGACCAAAGTTAACCAACTCCTACCCTTAAAGGATTAGACAGACTGGATTATGTCCTCCTCCTCCTTGGAGATGTTGAGGCTTATCGCACGACGTAATGACATACCTCTACAAAATTGAAATGAAACTCCCTAACTATGTTCTCTTTAAAAAAATGATAAAGAAAAGAAAAAATAAAAATATATTAACCATCATTCTTTGGATTTGATCAGACTCTTTGAATTCGAGGGGTAGATTCAACATCATCCTTTAAGGATTCGAATTCCCAACCATCTCCAAAAATGAAAAAGAAATGGTCCTTTTCAACCCTTGTTCTAATTGGGCAAGCCTGTGATTAGTCCACGTTTTTGCGGGCTTAGCAGCTGACAAAACCAGAGAACAACTCTACTGGTTTGTAGCACCAAAAAACTCTTGAAGGCTAGCCAGAGGACTATGCATCCCATAAGGATCCTCCAAGCATTGGGGACCAGTTGACCTGGGGTAATCTCTAGGAATTGAAGGAGTTCTTTAACGAGTCGAGGTAAGGGACATTAGAGTCCGGTTTGAAGAGCTCCCTTAAAGAAGCAAACCTACCTTGGTAGGTTTGAGCAGGCCCATTCATCTTAAGTAGGGGCTCTCAAACGTACTAAGCTCGAGATTTGAAATTGTAACTAAAATTGACCAAGCTCACATGCGTTAATAGATGAAAGGTTTCCATTGGCGGTAAAAGACACATGAAAATAGCCTGTAGTGTGGTGAGGGCGACACATAAGAGCCTTTTGATGAGCATGATTAAACACTGAGGCTTTTAATGAAGCTAATTCCTCCCATTCTAAGGGAGGTGGAGGAACATGCCCACTGTGACAGGAGCAACGTGGGGGTTAATCC
This sequence comes from Heliamphora exappendiculata, assembly GCA_034768845.1. Classification (NCBI taxonomy): domain Eukaryota; kingdom Viridiplantae; phylum Streptophyta; class Magnoliopsida; order Ericales; family Sarraceniaceae; genus Heliamphora; species Heliamphora exappendiculata. The sequence goes on from JAOTRH010113654.1 coordinate 14,084, forward strand.
CTCTTTTGAGATCTTCATGGACGAACTCTCATCCCTAAGGGAAAAGAATGGAACCATAGTTCAAAATTTCATAGAGCTTAAAGGCACATGACAAAGGATATTAGCTTTTTGGGGGAAGGCCTGCACGTAGAATATAACTGATTATATGCATAGTACTCGAGGTATAAGATGATTCTCTGACATTGGGAGGATTGGTGAGGTACCTTTGCCTAATCTTGAGAGGGGAAGATTCTACCTCCTTATTAGAATCGCTGGATAAAATGATTTGTCTCCTACCGTTGGACATAAGTTTTCGCTAGTGATGATAAGAATTTCTATGGATCCTAAGGGGTTAAGAACGAAGAGTCCCAGAAATTAAAATCATAATAAAAAAAGAAAGAGCACGCGAACAGGGAAAGATGGATAGATTCAAGGGGAAAACAAACCTAATGCAGAGATTAAATGGAGATCAAGAGCAAGTAAGGAGAAGAAAAGTGGATTACTCGATTTCAAGACAAAGATTGCAGCAAAGACCCTCTAAACTCTTAGGTTTGCCTGGAAATATTCTCTCTCTCGTTAGAACACTTAGAACGAAAGTGAATTCCCCTACTATGATTTGAAAGTCGATACAGGCGCTTCAAATGTCAATGTCTAAGATTGTTTTAAGCTTGCAAAGAAGTAATCTAAAGGTGGCAACAAGAAAAACATGATGGTTGACACGTGGCACGATATTATGTAAAGCTATGATATTAATCGCTTCTAAAAAATCGTTGTTGTTTCGTTTCTTTCTCTCAGAAACCCCAAAAGCCATCTATCATCTATGATGGCGTAGCCTCCAAAGGGCTTATTGGATGATTAACAGTCTCTTTTCTAATGTGCGCCCTTTAAAACACTTTTAAGAAATTAACCCCAGACTGTACATGGAATTGGACAGAATTCTGCACATATTCTTCATCGAGCGCACTCAATGGAGCTCATCGATCGATAATAGGGCATTATTGATAAGGTTGACGAGTTAAAGCCCAGACCTTATGGCGGCTCAGTTTGGTAGGAACCAGGCCCACCAAATCGCGATAGATATTCACTTGTCAACCGACAATAGGTGGGATGATTGGAATGGTTAGATGAGTATCCGACCAGTCACCTAAGTTTGGTTTCCTGACCAGCTTTTTTTGATTGTCTGGTCAGGCTTCATGCTAACTAGAGTTAGCGCGTGTCCCCAACGACGCATGGCTTTAGTTGTGAAAATAAGGTTGTACGAATCTAAAGGCCTGCACGTGACGTATCTGCCACGTGTATCGACAATCTGATAAAAAGGACATAATAGAAACCCTAGGTATGCATGATCTATCATTCTAGTTATCCTTCTTACTTGGCTCCCACTCCACCGAATAGCTAACTTGACCGTTAGAGGGGATTTTGTGGGAAAACACTCCGGCGCCCTTCTTAACGGTTTTCTTGATCTTTTTCAAGTTGAAACTGGGCCATCGATGACCATCTCAGGAGGTAGCACCATCATCAATAATGAATTTTTGTGGAGATTTTAATATTCTTGGAGTTAAATTTTATTTTGAAGATTATTAAGATTTACGCTTGGAGCTTATTTTTTAATCCATATTAATTTCATGGTAATATAAATTTGGCAAATAATATTTAAGACTTGCATACTCATGAAGATAGAGTATGCGGCGTTGTCATATGATTTAGAGCATCACAATAATGTCGAAGCTAAGCCTTACATGGGTAGGACATAGATCGAATCCCAGTCATCAAATTGGACTAAAACATAGGATGGTTGGATTGAAAGTTGAAACCCGATTCCTTATAGGCTTATTCAGTTGTCCAAAGAAAGAACAAGCAATTAGATTTCTACATTTGATTGTACAAACACCGTAATAAAAATGCTTTGACAGTCAAGGTGCCTTAATATTGATGGTCCAAACTAGCTGAACTTCTAAAATGTCTCATTAGTCATGGCAAGAATTCGAGACCAAAGCTGTTCTTGAAGCTATTGGATTTGGGTGCTATTTTCTGGAGTCGGTGTTATGTTTTGATGTTTTTGATTGGTGATATTATCTGGAATAGGTTTTGTGGTTTTATATGTTAGCTTTGGGTGTTGGTGTTATTTTTTTAGTGTTGGTGTTAGGTTGTTTGTTAATTTTTTTTTCCTTTCTTGTGTGTTCCCTCCCTTGGGTTAACTTCCTATCAATTGTATCATATTTGGGTTTTGGTCTTGCTCCCTTGAAGTGTAAGTCCAAAATTGTTCTTGTTTAGATGGTAAAAATAAATTACTCTTTACCGATCAAAAAAAAAAGAACCCAGGACCAAACCTAAGTTTCATCCATGTTGAGCCGACCACTGCCAAATTCACTTGTGTCTCACAATGTATATCTATTCGTAATATGGTACAATATCAACTTATACATTATTAAGTAACAATCATAGATTTGAATCTCGGCCGATTTTTAGCGAACTGGTTGCTACGTAGCGGAAATTTAAAGGACCGATTTAGATAAGTACCGATATATCGGTGACAATGATTTTTGCGCAAGACTCGGTCAGTTCGCGATACGAATCGGTTCTTAACAGATATTTTACTGATTCATATGCGTATCAGACCAATCCGGCTAAAAAACGACCGGTTCGATATATATACCTCATGCCTTTTGCATCTTTCTTTAGATTTGATTTAGATTTCGTCAAACTTTTGCTCCAAACCCAGACCTGGCTGCTTGAACATCTAAGCTTCATTTGTGTTGCATTTCTGATATGATCGAGCTTCATTTGTGTTGTGTTTCGGATCTAATTGAGCTTCATCCAAATCTGATCCATTCATTTTCATCCTTGTTTGATGGCACTGATTATTGGACTTGATTGTTGTTGTGTTTGCAAATCTGGTCATTTTGTGTCTGCGCCGCAGATGTGCGACGGTGGAACCCTAATCTAGTGGATTCGACTTTCATCCCCAATTCGACAAGTTTCATCCTGTGTCCAACGATACTGATTGTTGCAGATCTGTCATCGTGGTCGCGATTGGAGGCATTGCACTTCGGCGCCGGTTGGAGTCGCGTTCTATGGTCCTGTGCTCTGTTTCTTCACTTGTAAGTTTACCCCCTTAGAAATTGAAATTGAAAAAGCCTGTTGGAACTTGAAAAAGCCAGACTTGCACGACAATGGGAAAGGTGAATTTTTTTTTAGTTTATAATTATTTGTTTAATTATATTTTTAATTTTTTGAATGTTGTATTTAATTAATATTGATGCTCCATTTTTTTGAATGTTGTGTTTGATTATGTGTTATTTTTTATTTTATATTGAATTAAATTTATTAATTTGGTTCACAAATTATATTTATCAATTAATAAAAAAATTATTAATGATTTTAGTATTGATTAAGTCACTTTCTTATATTTTTAAATCTAAGTCAATTAATTAAAAAAAAATTTAATCTAGTCATTTAGGAAATTTCATTACACTATTTATTATATACCTAAAAATTTTTTTGTTATAATAATGATATTTTGGTAATGTTCTTAGGAGATTTTTATCTAATTGAACTATAATTTTAACATGTTTAGAAAAATATTTTTTAAACTACTAATATTTAATTTTAATTTTGAATGATAATTATATTTATCTTAATTTGATATTCTTATAAAAATAAAATGAAGATGTAAAAGAACATCTTTTACACCAAAATAGATTAATTGAATTTAAAATAAAATTTAATATTTTAATTATGAAAAAGATGATATTATAGGTAAAAGACCACTATATAGAGCATATTTTTAAAATCCACCATTAAAATTTTTTAATTAATAAATTATTATTTTTTGTTATGAATTATTATGCTTTAAATAATATTTAATTATTTTAGTATATTTATCAGTTAAAAGGCTCTCTACTAATGGCAAATAGTGATGAATCTGGTGATAGACGAGTGGAAAGAGATGATAGTTTTCGTATACCTAGTGAAGATATTGAGTTAAAATTTAGTATTTCTATTGACAATACTCGCCATAAAGTGATATGAACTTTTTGTAGCAAAGAGAGAAATTATGGCATTACCAGACAGATTGAAGCAACACTTAGCACATTTAAAAGAACAAGTGGCAGCATGTCCTAGTGTTAGTGGTGAAATACGAATATTGATGATACAACATTTGCAAGGTTTCAAAGACCAAAAACTTGAGAAAAAAAAACAAAAAAAAAATTGAACAAATTAGAGCCAGTCAACATGATGATGAAGATGAGCGTGAGAGATTTCATGTAGATAGTGATGATTCAGATCCAAAACTGACCATGGTACAACGAGAAAGTTTAAGAATCCAAATAGAACAAGAAGATAATCAAAGATTTAAGAATACGATGAGAGATCGTTATCATGTAGGAGAAAGTAGTAGGCCTAGTGGTAATAGAGCTTGTGGTAGTAAGACTGTTGATACTGATTTTAGACCTCCTCCTAGATTTACTCGACATTGTAGTAGTGTTTGTGAGAGTAATATTAGTATAAACAGAAAATGGGTTGATCCAAACTTATTTGAATATTAGTTAGCTGACATGGATGTTGATATTCATCGGAGTAAGGAAAAAAAAGTAGACAAAACTTTATTTTAAATTTCTTAATGCAGCTAAAAAAAATTAAGAAGAGTAGTTAGTCAGTTTGTGCTTTACACTCGATTACCAACAAATGTTGTTAATTCTCCTTGGTTGGAACCAATGCTGGATGTTGTGAGAGAAGTTGGAAAAGGAACGAAGTTTCCTAATTTTTATGAGGTGATCATTCAATTTAAAGCTAAATAATTTTCTTATTTTAATGAATTATTTATGATTCAGTAATAATAATTTTTTTTATTATCTACAGGTGGTTGAAGTTTATTTACCTCAAGAATATGAGTCTTTGAAGAAATGGATAGAATCTCATAAGTCTAGTTGGGAAGAAAGAGGTGTTATCATAATGTGTGATGAATGGTCAGGACCTATAAAAAAACATATCATTAATTTTTTTGTATACGGTAATTGAGGAACAGTTTTTCACAAGTCCATTGATGCTACAGATGTACCTAGCAGAATAGTTGATTACTACTTTGGTCTTATGAATAAAGTAGTAGATGAAATTGAAAAGTAATACATTGTCCAGATTGTAACTGATAATAAAACTGCAATGAAAGCTGCAGGTAAGAAACTAATGCGAAAATGGCCTCATATATTGGACTGCTTATGCTGTGCATTGCATTGATAAAATATTAGAGGACATTGAAAAGTAAAAAAATGTGAAAAAGGTCTTAGACAATGGAAGAGCAATCACACATTTTATTTATAATAGTGATTGGGTTGTGAATTACATGAAAAAATTCATTGAAGGTAGAGAGTTGTTACGTCCTACCATCACACGTTTTACTGCAAATTTTATCAGTTTAAAAAGCATTGTAAGTCACAAGACTACTTTGACGGAAATGTTCAGTTCAACTGAGTGGAAGCATTTTAGATGGACTAAAAAGGATGAGGCAAAAAAAGTAAGAAAAATTACAGAAAGTAAAGACTTTTGGGTGAAGGCTGCTGATATCTTGAAAGTACAAGAGCCACTTGTAAAGGTGCTTAAACTTGTTAATGGAGATACAAAACCAACGATGAGATTTATATACGAGGCTATGGATAGAGCAAAATTATGCATAAAGAAATATTGTCGTTATTATGTTGAGTATTGGAAAGTTATCGATTATCATTAGGCATTTCAGTAACACAGATTTACATGCAGCATGTATGTAATTTATATTTATGTAATTATATTTGATAGCGATATAATTAATTTAGAATTGCTTACATTTTATTATCTTTTTTCTAAATGTAAGTTATTTTCTAAATTTACTGTTCCAATATGGTGACAATCTTTCTAATCATAGAGAAGTGATGAATGGGCTCAAAAAAATAATTTAAAAAATGTTTACTAATCTCAACGAGCAAGTAGAGGTCATCAATCAAGTTAGTTATTATGTCATTTATTAAATGAACAACTAAGTAATAATTTTGAATTTATAATTTAATTATAATTTGTTAAATGTAGATTTCATTGTTTCGTAATAAAGAAGATTCGTTTGGTAGTGTATTGGCTCAGAGAGCAGTATCAGCAACAAATCCTGGTAAATATTTCTATTACACACACTTGTATAAATATTAAGTTCATGTTTAATGTTAGTGAGTAATACAAATATAAATTACTGAAAAATTGTTTGATTATATTTTATTTTATATAGCTAAATAATGGATCTATTATCGTGTGTCAGCTCCAGCTTTTCAAAAAGTAGCAATAAAAATTTTGAGCCAAACTACATATGCTTCGAACTGTGAACGCAATTGGAGTATATTTAACTTGGTACACACAAAGACAAGAAATCAATTGAAGTATCAAAAATTGAAAAAACTTGTTTATGTGTATTACAATATGAGGTTGAAGATCAGATATGCAATAAGAAAAAATCAAGATGAGAGAGAAGAATATTTTAATCTAATAAATCTCGATTATATTTTTGAAGAGGATGACTCATTGGCTTTATGATGATCAAGAGCAACAAAGATCAAATTCATCTGGAAATGATTCAAGTTTGAGGCGTGGTCTAAGTCCACTTAATGATGGTAGTGACAGTGATAATGATGATAGTCCTAGTAATGGGAATACTCATGGTGGTTGGCAACAAGGGATATGAACTTCTACACATGGTAGTGGACGAAGTGGTAGTTATTTTCATGTTGACGACGAACGACAACAGCAACAGCGACACTCTGTCTCTTCATCTGACGTGGATGAATCAGGTAGATGTTCTCGTAATATTAATCATATTTATGGACATCAGGAACTTAGAAATCAATTCGGACAATTTGAATTTAATCAATCTCATGAGGGGGCTCAACATTGGCAACCACCACCATATTCTTACTATCCCTACCTTGAACAACCACCACCATACATGGGCACGGAATATCCTTATTATCATCAGTAAGAGTACTCTAGTCATAGTAATATTAGGTTAGGATTTCAAAATTCATATGGTGATTATTCACAAGGATCTAGAGTACTGATAATACCAACATTTGTAATAATTGTACTTTCAACAATTATTACGAATATGAATATGGAGCATATGAGCAACAAATTCGTCGTGATGATCATAATAATATGGAGTATGGAGATTCTTTTGTTTCTCTACGGTATTCTTCCTACCATTGAACTTCTATGTTCTTGAAAAATAATATATATCTTTATTAATTGCATAAACTTATTGATCTATTGGGATATATATACTTCTTTTTATATTTGTATTGAGTAATAATATAATTTTACATATCTAGATTCAAGGTATTAATTCAAATGTGATAATATTAAAATTAAAAATATTTTTTTTTAAAAAATTAATAAAATTTTAGAATTAATGCTAATGATTTTAAAAAATTTACGTCCGCGAAACCCAATTCCCGCGATACGTATTATTCAATACTTTCGATACTGTTACACTGCAATCGTTACCGCTACGTATCACAAAATCACTATTTAAAACACTAGTAATAATATCAAAAGTTAAAATTCTGTTACGCATCAATGGGTATACAATAAGTAATCACTAATATTTAAAATCCTGAATTATATTGTACTATTCATTTTAAATTTTGGGTAAGTTTCTCAAAAGCTTTATTGCGTAAAGGGCATTTCCGTTATTCAAATATGTTTTTAAGCGGCATAGAGAGTAGCTACAGAATTAGGACATTTTCCTTTTTTAAAGAGAGAAAATTTTCTCTTCTTTTGCTGCATGCTTCTGTAGTCCAACAGGCTACGATTAAACTTCCAAAGGATATTCATATTGGATTTCGTTATTGCAGAGAAATAAATACAAATATACTTGAAGATTAATTATTTAATTTTCCTACACCCGGACTTCGTCCACGGTAACATATGGATTCACTTTGGAGCTTTGATTGATGCAGTTGAGGAATCTTTAGGGTTATTTACTGCGTAGAGAGCAGAAACAGTACTCCTGAGGACACTCACTCGCCATTGAAGCAAAGAGATATAATTTGCAGTTGTCTGAAACAGAGACTCCGCCGTCTCCGTTTCACGCCCTTCTGGGATCAGCCTTTTCAGCTGCTTCAGCTTCTTCTCTACGCTCTTCCTGTTTCCCATCAATGGAAGCCTCATCTTTCTCTTCCTAACCCTAATATGCATTAATCCTCCACATCCCCATGGAGGAGAATTCGAGCCCCCCATTTTTAGAGAGAGAAAGTGATAGATAGATAGATAGAGAGAGAGAGAGAGAGAGAAATGTTACAGGGATGAGATGAGAGAGATGGGTTGGTTCATATGAGTGGCTGAACCTTACTGAAATGTGAGTTTATATAGCCGAGATGTGAGTCTCAGTCCCCACCATCTCACAGTTTTCAGTTCATCCACAAATTTAGAAAAGTATGATTTTAAATATCTGCCATTGTCTATCTTAGGAGTTGATGCGTATTAAAATATTTAGCCTTTGATATTGATATTTATCGGGTATCGACAATATTGATGAGTTTCAATAGTGCAATTTAAAATCCTCTAAAGACGTGACCCGGAAAAAATACTAAATAATCTGAATCGGTACTCTCTTCAGAGTTTATTCACTTTGATACAAAAAGTCACGTCAAAACAAGTTTGTTTGATGCAAGAGGTAAAACCAATCAATCAACTTATCAATCAGTCGAATTATCAATCAATCATTCATACAGTAGACAAAGATGGAACAGATCAAACGGGGTAAAAAGTGAAACGATTCTTGAAGATCGTAGACCCACAATTTCCGCGTTGCCAAAATACAAGTTGTCTAGTTCTGTAAAAGGGAGTTGGGTTGAGCTTTTTGACTACTAGCTAGTTGGTTTCCCAGCCAGTTCATTCGTCGATCAACTGAAAAGACGGAATTTCAACAAAAAATAATTTCACAAAGAGAGAATTTAAAATGAATGGATCATATTCATTTGGCTACATGACTTTTACACATGAATGAATTTGGTTTACCAATTTAAATTCTTAGTAAATTTTCTCATTTTTTAGAAGTAATGGTCGATCAATCCTTAAATTCCTGTTTCCTAGAGCTGGTTTTTGTGAAGCACCGGGGTCATTCTATCTAAAGAACTGCCTATGGCGCAATGGGGCAGCTGGGCGAGATGTAATATCTCAGCTATAATTTTAAATAGAAGTTTTGGGATACATAACGGTAACGGCAACAATTGTAGTGTAATTGTATATATCGGGAGTATCAAGTAATACATATCGAAAATCGGGTGTTGTAGACGTGAATTTTAAAAAATTTTTAGCATCAATTCTAAAACTATATTACATTTATTTTTGGACTCTTTTAATATAAATTTATCATATTTTAATTAGTAGCTTGAATCTTGATACATAAAAACATATTTTTCTCCATATAAGCATAAAAAAAATCCTCATATCCAAATAGATCATCATTATTGTAATGATTAATTAATGAAAATTTTAAATGATTAAATGAGAAAACGAATATAAAAAAGTGTCTCGATCAAGATTACATAAATGAATATTTAATATTAATTATTAAATATTCTAAATGACTAGATCATCATAGCATTTTATTAGTGTGCTAACTCTCACTATCTAAATCTCATGCATAGAAATAAGGGTAGAGGAACTTTGGCAGCTCAGCAGCCCAAAGCTTTCATACAGGGTTCTCACCCGGTGATCAGCGGTTCGAATTCCCCTCTCTCTCCCTCTCTTCCTCTCCCCGCTACCCCTGTACTCTCGATCACAAAAAAAAGAAGGATAAATTACACTGACCTCCCCGAGATTTATTGCAAAAACAGAAATACTCTATCTTTCTAAAATAACACTAACTTCCTTTATTTTATCTAACAATATATATATATATACATCTTCCCTTTGTTTTCTTTTCGTCATTGACATAACAAAAAATGTGAGATTATATATAATTTATTGCTTATTTTCCAATTCTGCCTCTCTCTCTCTCACCTAGAGGTTTTTCTTTTTACTTCTACTTATAAATAAATATATATCTATCTATATATTAGTGGAGCAAGTTATTTCAGTTGTTTATATCTATCTATATAAATGACTATATCGGTGAAGTCAGTTGTTTATCTATATCGGTGGAGTCAGTTGTTTATATCTATCTATATAAACGATTTTATTATCGAAATGGACCATAATGTAATGTCTTCGTGTTTGTGTTTTCGACAGCCAAAAGAATCTCACTTTTCCCCTGTAAAATATCAATGCATAGAACTTTCTCTCACATGGGATTTTTTAAAGATTTTGGTGAAAAACACATAGCTGATTCCAGAAGCAAAGCTCTGAATAGAATGCAAACAACTGGTGCGCTTCTCTTTCCATCTAAATATATTTGTGTAGAACATGTGCGTGTTTAAATTTTTGCGCTTATGAAAGTAGGTTCAGAAATGGAGAGTTGTATTTACGAAATTCTCACTATAGACCGTTGGGAATCCTTGAATCACATGGATTACAAATTGGCCTCGCTTAGACCACCAGTTCATGGAAAGATGGCTTTGAAAATTCTCAACTGGGTTATTACACAACCTGGTTTGAAATTTCTCTATTATGACATTCAATTTGATGGTTTTGCGAGGGTTTAGACCGTCGATTAATACTTGTAATATGATCTTGGTAGCGATGGCAAAGAAGCACATCCTTCACCGGCTTGGTCATTTTTTAAGAAAATGCTTGCGAGGAAGATTTGTCTTAATGTTTGTACATTTAATATACTGTTACATAGTCTTTGTGTTAGTGGAAAGCTTAAGAAAGCTGGTTATCTCCTTAGGAAGATGGAAGAAGCCAGTTATGTTCCAACTATAGTCACTTATAATACTTTGCTTTATTGGTATTGCAAGAAAGGAAGGTACAAAGCAGCTTCTGAGTTAATTGATTGCATGAGTTGTAAGAGAGAGAGAGAGAGAGAGAGAGAGAGAGAAAGGGAATTGAAGGAAACGAGCGGTGGCGATGGGCTAGAGTAACGAGCGGCGGCAAGAGCTAGCGGCGCAGTAGCAGAGCAGCGGCAGTGGCGAGAACTAGTGGTGGCGACTGGCGACAACAAGCGGCGCCGATGACGGCGATATCCAGCGACAGTGAGGGTTTCGTTCAGTGAGTGATTTCAGTTCCATGAGTGTTTTTGTACTACAGTAGTGTTTCTGTTTGCAGTGGTGTTTCTGTACTATTGGCGTGTTTCTGTTCGTGGCGTTCTTATAAAAGAATTGGTTATTTTGACACTAAGGGCATTTAAGTCTTTAAACAAAAACATCAAACGGAGTTTAATTTTTTTACTGACAAAGGAGGCCAGTGCTATTTTAGAAAGCTAATGGGGTATTTCTCTTTTTATCAGAAACCTCATGAGAGGTCAGTGTAATTTACCCTAGAAAGAAATAAAACCAAGCATACTTGGTTTAAAGAACAAATAAAAAGAGAAAAAGTACATTATGCAAAGTTAAAAAAAAGAAGAGGAACAATAAAGCATGACTCTCAAAAGCAACATTTCATCACGAGCGAGGGTTATAGTTGTAGGCTTGAAGTTCCACCACCACCACCACAGAGTTGTAGCGGTAATGCTGCAATTGCCATTGATCTATGGGATGAAACTCGATACCACCAGATCTAGTGACAATAGCTGTCGAAGTTTCAAACCACAACTGAAGTTCCGGAACTAGATCTGGTGAGCTCAACTTCTGCCATGAGTTGTGACTGGTCGACTGCACAAATCTGAGAGGGGAAAGCAAAACAGAGATCAGGTTTGAAAGGAAGTTATATAAAAAACATAACCTTCAGGTATATAAAGAGAATCGAGTTCTTTTTGGACGAATCGGTCCCATTCAATTGCAAAATGGTGAAATATTCATTACATGCTGAGTCGTAACGTGAATCGGTCGATTATTTGGCAAAAATAAATCTCATTGATATACCAGTGTGTATTGGTATTGCCGCTTCAACTTTCCTTTACGTATCGTCCGATTCGCTATAAACTGTCGAGATTTGAAACCTTGATCTCAGTTCAATCGATATTTTATCACCACTATCATGGTGAGAAAATAGGTCAATTAGAAAAGTGGTGGGACAAGAGCAGGACGATAGTGGAGATATTTTATCAAACTTAAAAGAAGAAAATATGAATAAGAGTGAAAGAGGATATATTATAAAAATAATATTTGATTAATGATGATGAATAGAAAGATAAAGAATAATACATAATGGTGAAAATTTCCACCTTAGGGATCAAAGCAATGAAAGTAGAGTTTAGGGATTTTAGAATTTTTCCATGGTGGAAGAAGTCAGCTGTGAATTGAAGAACCTCCTACTTAATCACCCCCCACAACTTCTTATAGAACTTAAAATTAAAGCCATCGGGGCCAGGGTCCATGGTTCCACCACAGCCCTTAGTGGCATTGAAAATCTCAGCCTCAGTAAATTGTCCCTCAAGCTTGGTGCTTCAACCCTCAAATAAAACACTTAGAACTTCATAATCAAATGAAGGCTTATCCCAAACCTCCTCTTTGTAGATTCGAGTGAAGTACTTCTCCACTCATTCCTTAATCTCCTGAGGTGTAACAATGATTCTCCCTTCTTGTGAGATTTGGCCAATGTAGTTTCTCTTAAACCTTTTGTTGGTCATGACATAAAAGAAAGAGGTATTTCTATTGCCAAGTCTAAACCATTTTTACCTGGATTTGTCTCCAAAAATTCTCAGCTCTTCTGTACATAGCCCACAGCTTCCCTCTAAGTTCTCTCTTAGCTTTTATTTTCTCATCTTGAAGAGATCCCCCTTCCTCAACAAGGTCCACCTTATTCAGTTCCTTCTCAGCCTCAGCAATGGTCTCATCAATATTACCAAATACCTTAGGATTCTAATCATTGACAAGAACTTTTATATTTTTTAGTTTTCTTTGAAGTACATAACCTCTCCATCCTTCCTCAGTTGGTTGGCCCCACCCTGATCTCACCATATTTTTAAATGTTGCACAACTAATCCAGGCATTAAATGTAACCGCTCACAAAAATGGGTGAGATGAAATCGGAGTGGTCGGGCATGGGCCAAGAATGGAAGATCCGTAAAATGGAAACACATTTTCATCAAAACAAACATGGTGAACATTGTACATGCGAACAGTGGTGCGATCAAGACATCAATAGCCAAGATGAGAAGAATTATAGCTGAGAAAACCACAAGGGGCATAGCGAAATAACATTTTGTGGCGATTATAAGGTTGCAAAAAAAGATAACACAAACACCCAAAAACCTTTAAAAATTGATAATTTGGTTTCTAGTTAAATAGACATTTATAAGGAAAAATATGACTAGATACGGGAGATGAAAGGCAATTGATGAGAAAGACAACCGTATCAAATGCAAAATGCCAGAATTTATGAGGAATGAACGCATGTGCAAGTAATGCTAAACCGGTTTCAACAACATGGCGATTATGGCGTTCAATTTTTCCATTTTGGTCATGCGTATAAGGACAAGATAAACGATGGATTGTTGGAGACAAAACTGCTAAGATCATTATTTTTTAAAATAATTTTTGATAAAAAAAATTAACTGGACGAGAAAACACCGAAACAGGCTTCATATAAAGTTTTTGACATCGAACGATCAAAACTAAAACCCGTACAATCAAAATTAATTTAGAAGATTATCTTTTACCGGTTAAAATTTCAACTACATTTTTAATTCCGAGTTGAAGCTCCTATCAGACCTTCTACTGTATTCTCTTATGCGATTCTCGAATATAGTGTGGGTTATAATCTATTGAGAACTCGTACTGGCAGAACCTGGACAGCTTTAGTTTTGAAGACAAGTTATGAATATAGTTAAGCTTACCCGCATATTTACAAGGCTACAGTAGGGGCCTGTGGAGTAATTATAAATCAGATTTCTAATGGAACACCGATACGTATCTAACAGTGTTCACAATTAAGCAAATCTCAAAGCAGTATTTGCAATTATGAAAATCTTGCAGCGATTTTTGTAATTTTCATAAAATACTAAATTACAGTTCACACTACTAAAGAACTATTATTGCACGCTGACCCATAATCTCAAGACTATCTTGTATTGAGCTCCTGTTATTAAATACTTAATTGATCTCTCTATGTTAAGATTTTCGATACCCGACAATTAAATTTAATTACTGACAATTTAATTTAATCGGCATCTTGAAATTCCTTAAGCGTTTACGCTTAACTTATTTGATTGCCAAATAATCAAATCCACCTGCAGATTAATATTCACTATATAAATAATACCGCTATTCGACTCACCGAGAATATAGACTCATATAAGATCGTACTCTCTAATGAATCAAAATAACAAATATTAAATATATGCAAATCAATAATTATTTTAGAATTAAAAGTATAAGCACTATTCATAATAATCTTGGGGTGTAAATTAATTTATATAGTCAGTATAAATTTAATTATCCCAATGTATCCCGTTTAATACACACAAAATATACTAGTACAGAGAGTCAGAATAATAAACGACACTATCATCTATTCTCCGTAATCAAAACAGGCCTACTAAAACTCTATTCTACAGTTGCATCGATAGTATGTCCATTTTCATCTAAACTGTGAATAAGAAACTTATATTCGGCAAGAATCTAAAATCTAATCTTCTATATGTAAGTCATATTATGTACACCAGATTAAATATTGTATAGAATAAAAGATATCCATGCATAATATTAAAAAAATAATATACATATATTACTCATTGAGATTCTCATAAAATAAAATATTAATTTTATTAAAATAAAATTAAATACTAAAAATATGATTTTTAGTATACCAACCACAACATGGATATATACCGCATTGTTTAAAAAATGAAGAAAGAGATCGATATTCACCACTTAAGTTAGTTTGAATTTGTTTAATAGAAGTGGAGAATTGACGTTCAACCATAGCTTTAAATTGAATAAAAACTTGATACACATTAGATTTAAAGGATAATGGACAAAACCACATATATTTTGAATAAACGTCAAGAAACAATAAAAATAACAATGCCCATCGAAAAATGGCACAAGAGAAGGTCCCCAAACATCACTAAAAATAAGCTCTAAAGGAGCTGAACAAACAGACTTTGTTACAGGCAAAGATAAGCGACACGACTTTCCTAACTGGCAAGCATGACAAAGAGATAGCTTTTTATTTGAAGTTGATGGCAGATTATTCTAAATAAAAATTTGGCAAAGAACACGATGGTGAGGGTGCCCGAGTTGATGATGCCAATAGGCAGGATTAACTTTTTCAGCGAGATAAGCAGACGAATGGGAATGAGCAAGGGAGGAGAGCTTGTAGAGATCAAATTCATTTTTCCCGCACAGGAGGATTCGACGTGTAACCTAATCTTTGATAAAAGAAGTGTGAGGGATGAAATTAAGAGAAAACATTGTTATCTTTGCTAAACTGGGAAACTGAAAGAAGAGATTTTGTCAGAAAAGGAACATGTAAAATGTTGAAGAGCCAAAAAGAGTGAGAGGGAGTGTCAATGGTGGTTTGACGAACTTTAGTGATAGAGAGACCCTTACCATTATCGACGTGAAGTTGATCAGATCCATGATAATCATTATAATGAGAAAGAAATGTGAGATCTGGAGTAGCATAATGAGTAGCGACGGTGTCGAGGAACCACTTTAACATAGGCGCAGAGAGAGTGGAACAGGATGTAAGATTAGGAGTTGAGCATTGGTGTGATTGTAGTGATGATAACAGTTGAGAGCTGTGTGATTGGTACCATGAAAAATCTAACGCCGAGAGCGAGAATCAATAGAGGAGCGTTAATCACCATGAGACAAATGATGTCGGAAGTCAGTAGTGTGAGGACCATTGTGGCATCCACGTCCACGGTTGTGGCCATTACAACCCCTACAACCATGGTTTGAAGAGCCACGATGAGCAAGGTTGGCTTGAGGAGAAGCATCAGAGGTATCCTGAATCGACAGGGACGAAAAGCTCATTGAATACATAAACTCATGGCTGAGAAGGAGACTATGCAATTTAGAATAGGTGACTGGAGTAGGCCGAGTTGCAAGAGATGTCACAAGATCCTGAAATGTAGGATTGAGGCCTTTGAAGATGTACAGATTAAAATCTTGAGAAGAAAGTGGACGTCTGATAGCCGATAGCTCATTAGAAAGAGTTTTGGCTTGTTGGAGATATTGGGTCGCAGTGAGTTCCCCTTGTTTGAGATTCAAAAGTTGCATATGAAGCTGTAAGATACGAGTATGAGATGGAGAAGCGAGTGTAGATTCAAGAATGGTTCAAATAGAATGAGAGGTTGAAAAACAAATGGCAAGAGGGAGGACTTCATTAGATAAGGAAGCAATGAGGAGACTCATCAAGAGTTGGTCTTGAGTGATCCAGATGTCAAAAGAAGGATTTACAGCTGACATATTATTGGTGGTTATCGTTGGTGAAGGACATGGATGAGAGCCATCAACATAACCAAGAAGACGTTGTTTGTGAATAAATGGAACTAACTGTGTTTTATAATAGAGATAGTTAGTGTTTGTAAGTTTTATTGAGAGGAAGTGATGAGCATTGGTGAGGGGTGAAGGAGAGAGAGGCAAGGGAAGAGAAGGGCTAATGATAGATGTTGAAGCGGAGGACGAAATGGGTGATGTAGAATTCATGATTGTGGAACTTGGCTCTGATACCAACTTAAAATAACAAACAAAGTTAAGAAACTTGATTTCTCTTGAATGATTTTGAAGCATGCTTTTACGAGATATATAAACATAAATTCATCTATCTATATTAGGTAGAATAAGTAGATAAGATATAATAATTTGAATGTTGAAAATGTGGAGGTTAGGATAGAGATATGGTTTATTAACTAATATTAACTTTTTGAGCATTTAAAGAAAAAACTAAAAAGCCAATCTTAAAAAGCCAATTTTAAGCCGGTTGCTAAATGAGGACTTTCTGTCACGAATGAGTAAAATCTGTAAAAAATGACACAAAAACTAAGAGAGGAACACGGAAAATTTGCCCTAGAAAGAAGCTTTAACCTTTCCTAATTCAGTTAGCTTTTCAACATCCGTCTCTCTGATTAAAAATGCAATCATTTCTTTGACAAAGCCTATAATTATTACATGCTCAATTCTTGTACTGTTAGATTTTGATGGGGAGGAAGGAACCAAGTTGTAAATCAATCCACTAGGTTAGCTTTGATTGAGTTACTCAACCGAAATATTAATGGAGCTTCCAACATTTCCCTCTTAGCTCGTCAAGGCTGGAGGTTGATTGAATTAATTTGCGGTCGCCTATTGTGCTAAATTCATAAATGCTAAATTCATAAAGTTCATGTTTAGAGTTCTAGATTGAATTAATTTAGATTAATATTCTCAAAAATTTTCTCCTTCTAATGAAGGAGACTATGCATATATATTTTTTTGATTGATAAAAAGAAATATATAGGCACCATCCAAACAAGAACAACTTTAGACATTAAATTCCAAGGGAGGAAGGCCAAAGCTCAAGCAAGATACAATTGACAGGAAGTCAATCTAAGGGAAGGGACACAAGGAAAAAAGAGACACAACAACTGGAACACAAAAAAAAACAAAACACCTACTCCAAAAAGAAGCACCCAAATCTAGGAGCATCAAGCACATAATATAATGACTCCCACAAACACATAACCAAGGAGAAGCCCAAAGTTCAATAAAACTATCCCAGTCGGACCATGAAAAATCAGTTATTCCACCAAAACACACAGCAAAACTCCTTACTTCCAACACCCTTATGAACCATGATAGAATTTTCATTTTCTAGAGTCTCAACCCTTCCTCATTCTCTCCTCAGCCTCTTCCATGGTTATCACGGTTGACAAAATTTGTTACTCATCACCACCAAAATTCAGGCCCAAAAACTTACCTGTTTCTAAAACCAACTCTACTTCCCTTCTCATCATATTATTGCAGTTCAGAATGTCTTGAATATAAATGGATGATTGTGATAATGAGAGTTGGGGTTTTTGCTTCTTTTTTCCTTTCTTGCGACTCTTTTGGCTACCCCTCTTTTCACAATTTCTCAGGCTAAGCAAACCTAATTCAACCAACGCATTTTTCTTCTTTATCCTCCCCCAATTTTAAAGAAAGCTAAAATCATCCTTCACAAGCATCCACAGGCTTTGAATTCAAGGTATCAACATCAAAAATTGAATCCTTAGCTTAACTTGACAAAGACAAGCCCTCCTTCTCCACCTTCTCAAACTACCAATGCCGAGATCTTCTAGGCATTGAGCTTATATACCCACACCTTGCTTTGCTACATCGTCTTCCACATATGCATAGGCCACATCAGGAATGGGAGATATAGGGCATGCATCCTTGGACTTAGTAGCATCCACTGGTGGTTATGAGTTCTCCATGAACATAGAGTTAGCTTCAGAATCTGAGCCAGGCGTACCTTCCCTTTTGCTACTCTGATGTTGTTTCTTGAAACCCAACTCACCCCCGATGAAAGGTATCTCGGCCACATGAATGTTATATAAAAACTTCCCTACCATAAGAGGACATAGATCATCTATCCTTTTTGACGCCTCAGTGGAAATCAACACTTGACCTCATTCTAAGAAATTTTTTGAAGATGTGTTATAATCAACACAAAATAAATCTCTAAATATTTCCCCAATCCTCTTCAAAGTGCTGTCATTCCAAACATTTAGAGGTACCCTTTCGATACTTAGCTATATTCTCCTCGTCAAATTGGATTTCTTATAATTCCAATCGTATTGCACTTCAAATCATGATTCTAGCCAATCTTTTGCTCCTTCACAATAGGCCTTTTTATCCTCAACAGATAGGAATTGCAGCAAGACCTTACAACCCCTCAATGGTTTCACATAGACATTTAAGGTGTGCTCCCTTATCTTGGCTTCCTCAATGCCATGCACTATCCTCCAATCTCTAGCTAAGTCAACTATGCAAGTCTTTAGCCATTCATCCTCCTCTATTGCTGTGATTGGCTCCTTGTAGATTTGTTTTTGCCTCAAGTGATTGACAGCCACCTCCCATGTAGAGGATCTTGAAACAGAAGTCTCTCTTATGTGAAAAGAATGTAAATGAGTGGAATTCCTCATAGAAGGTTTCAATCTGGAGACTCCTTTATATTCCCTTCAGCTATCCTTTCCATAAATAGGTTTTGAGTCTTTTAATTTGAAACTCCCAAGCCATGCTCCATCATACTTTTGGATGGTCCTCTTTGCCTCATTGATCGATTGGAATCTTACAAATCCAAACCTTGTGTGTGTTGATCTTTTGTATTTCTATAGGACGAAAGCATCTAACACCTTCCCACATTTGTTAAATATGTCTCTCAACCAACTATTGTACATCTTAAGAGGTATGTTATCCACAAAAATCGTATGTTTCTAATCATGCTTAACACTCACTCACATGCTCCTCCATACTAAAAAAGGATTGAATTGAATAATAATACAACCCTTTTACAACATACAAGATTTTGCCAACAAAACAACCAACAAAATCCAAGCAACAAGCACCCAAAGTCACCCCTCTCTACCCAGAAGACGACTCAACAAAAAGCCCCAAATTAGACTACTCAAAAAAGACCCAAAACGTGAATCCAGCTGGGAGCCCCACAAACACAAAACAATCGAATCAAAAAATAATATTAGAACGAACGGCGAAGCAAAACTCCAAACCACATATGATAAGATCAAATCCAAGGGAACAACAAAGCTCCATAGCAAGTTTAGTGCAGGTAGAAAAAGAACTAGAGAGCTGTACACGCTTCCAACCACATTTGAAATCAAGAAATACCTTAGTGGCTCTGTACAAGTCTGACACTACTCTTAACAGCCAAACTACGCCCACACCTCGATAGTCGTCGCCATCGCCGTAGGCGCTGTTGCTATTAATAGACAGCGTCACGGCGTCGCCTCTCTGTTTCTCTCTCTCTCTCTCTCTCTCTCAGATATGAAAAGAAACTAACGACGGTGTTTTTGATCAATCTCAACTTAATCCTGCAACAAATCAAGGCGGAGATATGAGGAAGAAGCTGGGCAATGGAGATTTTTGTGGGGTTCAAATGATGGAGAGCTTTATGACAAAAGACGAATCTAGGGTTTTGAAGGAGGATGGGAAGATTAGAAGGTTAGAGTTGGGAACAGCTTAGGGATGCAGAGGAGGATTTGGATTTGGAACTCCGACTTGGGTTCTCTTACGAGCCTATGCATCTTGGATATGGGACAATTTACTTCAAGGAAAAGAACTCTTAAAAGGACTGTGTTGGTCGATGGCTAATGATTTAAACATTGATTTTGGGAAGATAAATGGGTTCCGCGACTTAAGTATATTATTGGCCTAATAATTCAATAAAGAATTTAACAACTCTAGCTTCCACCACGAGACGTCCTCACCACGTGATGCAAATTTCTCACATAATTAACATTGGGAATAACAATCCATTAAATAGTACAGAACAACCCAGCTAATACAATGTATACAATTCTAGGACTTTTATCTATTTTGTGAGTTTTTACTTCTCTATCTATATACATATTTGGCAAAACTAATGCTACTAGTTTTTAGTTTTTTATTATTTATTTTAACTATAAGTTTTTTTTTTAAATATTTATATTTTTTGTTGCAACCTATAACTATCTTTTCTTCTATTTCAACTACAAATTATAAATTTAATAAATACTTACACTTTCAGCTATAAAATTACAATTTATAAGCTATTAGTTTTAATAATAACAAACACCATCCCATTGCGTAGCTTTTTTTTTGTGATCAGAATTAGATCTAATACTATTCGTAACGACATATAGAGTAAATAACTAAGTTAATAATTTAAATAAAGAGCTTGATAATACTATTTAAAGATTTAAACCCAAATTATTAATAATATCTCATTTATTTTTTTGTATATAAATCAGTCTAATTTTTTATATTCTAGTAACGTCGAATAGGGTGTCACATAACTAACTCAAAACCTTTACCATACATTAATCATAGTTAGTCATGGAGATTTTCAGAAGATTCTAACGTTCTCTTTCCTTTGAACCAAATGATGGAGAGAGAGAGAGACTTCTCAGTTAAATCTAACTTTAAAGGGAGAGAGAGAGAGACTTCTCAGTTAGATTGCAGCTGGTAGGGCATGGAAATAAGGAAAAGACAAGGACATCCATTCCATTCAACAGAACTTAAGCCCTGTGGAAACTGAGTTGGAAAATCTCTATCGTTGGATCGTGTGTCAAGATATAGAGATCTGAAACACATTCGAACACAGTGACAGAAAACTTTTGTGCTAGAGACTATCCTAGATCTGTTTTAATTAATCAATCAAAAATTGATTTGTCCTAGTGGTTATAGCGAAATTACATGGGAGTGAATCCGTAAGAGAGAGTGATAAGGATAGGACCAGTCCTTTGATGTTTTTTGTAGGTTAAGTTGATCTGCAAAGGTCAATAAAGGTGAAATTAGCTTGCGGTGATTTTCGAAAGTCACTCTATACCTAAATTAGTGTATTATGAGAAAAAAAATATTTTATAAAAAATTTTTGAACATATTTCAATAAAATTTTAATAAAGAGAGTGTGTACCTTAAAAGATGAGTTGATCCTCCTTTATATAGAAATTTTAAGTTGATCTTCTCGGGTGTAATGATGGGCTAATTCACTCATCATTAGCCTGTGTCCTAATAGCTATTAGGTTAACTAGTTCATAATTTTTTAGAAGTTGAGTCTATCAATAGATTTGTGAGATTATTAGGATCAATTAAACCGACATTAATGTTCTAAACCTCTGCCACAAAATCCTCAATAATGCTTCTGAACTCGCACGGATATGCAACCCACGTTAATGTGGGTAACTTGGGCTCAATCTTAGATCGGTTTGGCCCTTTATGATCTCAGAAGAAACGACCCCAGCAGGTTTGGTACGGGTCATGATGTAATAATCGTACACCGAGTCCACTGTGGGTGACTTGTCTGCTTTGGAGGACCAATAGCCCATGCTGTATAGCTTCTCGTTCAGAAATATATAGTTAAGGCATCCTATTATGAACTTTTAAGGAAAAACTTGAAAAAGGGTGACTTCCCACTAATTGAGCAGAAATAAAAAAATCAAAACAATATAAGAAAAATGAGTTATGACTAAATCTGAATAATAAAAGAGAAAAAAAAAAAATTCTTCCAAGTCTCTTTAGAATCGATTTTGTACAAGTTTTTTAATTGTCAAATCAAACCTTTCTAAAAAAATAAAAAAAAAATACAAAATTAACTACCTAAACCAAAGAATTTTACTAGAAGGATTGAATAGGGGTGGCTTACCTATTAAGCGAAATAGGGGATCGTTTTAGACTTCCAAAATAATGAGGGTTCCTAAATTTATAAAGTCCTTTATGATATATATTATTATATAAAAACTTTAAAAAAACTAAAAATATATATATTATTCATTAGACCTACAAGTAAAGTAGGTTAAGCCTTATTTAGTCTAACTTAAAAAATAAACTTATATACTAAAATATTTAAAATAAAGAAATGTAAAACAAACTCTTGATAGAAAAAGCTAATTTTTCATTTACGGGAAAAGCATAAAAGATCTATCAAGAATCTTTTGGAATTAATTATTTTTTATATATAGTAGATAATGCTATTTCTTCAATTGAGAAAAGGTTAACACAATTTCAAATATAAAAAGATATTTTTAAATTTTTTATTTAATTTAAAAAAATTAAAGTACTACATGATGATAGTTTGAAAACAATTGTCTTTAATTTTGAATGTTTTTTGAAATATAACATCTTTAGTGATATTAATTATTTAGAATTGCTTCCACAATTAAAATCTCAAAATAAGTTAAACTAACAAAAGAAAAAATAAAACTCTATAGAATATTGTTAACAATTTCAGTGGCAGTAGCTTCTATATAAAAAAGTAATTCTAAATTAAAATTAATAATAAAATCGTATCTTAAATCGATTATGTCATCAGACAAAAATTTTTGATTTGCAATGTTTTATAAATTGAAAACATATATTAAAAAACTTGATTACAAAAATATAATTAAAAAATTTGCATCTTAAAGGTAAGAAAAATAAAAACTACATAAATACATATAAATATAAAAAATCTCTATTTAATATCTCGTCTAAAATCTCTCGAAATCATCGGCCCGCCCGGATTGAGCATCAATCATGTGGCCATTTCGAGGTGGAACATAGGTGTTCCTAAACTGATTTGACAATCTTGATCCGAACCATAATTATGATTTTGCCACTGTAAAATTCTTGGACTCCAAAGACAAGTCCGCGTGCATCATACCTGCTGATTACTAGATATTGGCACGTTTTGCTTTGAAATGAATGAAGATGATCAATACTATTTACCAGTTAGGTTGATGGGTTTACCCTCCGCCAATCGCCACTATTACTCGAACAAAACATTTTATTTGTCAAACAAATAAAAAAAAATATTAATTTTATATATAAAATTTTTCTTTTAGCCGATAAAAAAAAAAAAAGAAGAGCCGCCAGCCCGCAATTCTAACAGCAGAAGGTGTTTGAATGGGTAAACAATGATGTGTCACCATTGCGAGCCATTGGATTGAGTACTTGGAGGCAAGCTTGAAAGAGTTGAGTAATTACAAGCACTTGCTAACTAGGTTAACTAGCTAGCTACTTCTTCTTGACTAGACTTATCTGTGAATATATTGTCTCCTTGGTGGGTGGTGTATCCGTGTATGTCAACAGTTCACGTCTCTTTCTTCCTCTGGCGCATAGGGTACTTGAAAGTGGCCAAGGACGACAGCCTAGCTTAGATGCAGATTGAGGTGATATTGCATAATAATTCATTCATACATACACATATATAATATATGTATATATATATATATATGAGAGAGAGAGAGGGGTGGTCATTTTAATTTCTTGAAAAGATGGATATTTAATGACACACACGTGCAAGGGTTGATAAGTTTATGATAGGTAATCCATCTGTTTTTGTGTTGAGTTCAAATGAAATGTCTTTGTCTTAATTAGTTGAGAACATGTGGCCACAGTCCTCTCATTTAAATCTCCAAATCCAATACCTTCTCTGTAGAATTTGGGGTACCGAGCTTGCTCAGTCCACTGTTATGCAGTTCACAAAATTTGAATATTTGACATATTTTTCTTATTGAATCGATTCATCATACAGAATTCGTTAAGCTTATTATTTATATTAAAAACTAAAGTTATTTTGATTAATGTCGTTATGTGATAAGATAATATTTGTTTAACTATTGTTTTTATCAAAATTAAGCTTTTTATGCATTTATTTACAAACAAATATGATCTAATTACAACGTATTAATGTATAATTAATCTCATTTTCTACATGAAGGATCTTCTTAACGAATCTTACATAATGAACGAATTTAATCATAAAATATATTGGGAAACCGAGCCTATTGAGCTGCACAGCAATGTGTTGTGCACATGCAGCCTGAACTGAATCTATGGGCATCTTCTCTCTATCTCTTGCATTATTGTGGCAAGAATATGGATCAAAATGATTTCCTTTTCCTACCTTAATTAACAGGACAAATAGTGCATGTTGTGCTATTTGAGGGATAGTATATTGTTGTGCACTTAATGAATATGACTTTTAAATGTATTTTTATGATTAAATTCGTTCATTATATAGAACTCGTCGAATTTGTTATTAACACAAAAAATTGTTGAGAATTTTAGCTCAAATCCAATTTGAGTTGGTATAGACTATCACAAAAAATTATAGTCTATCATGTTACTATATTTTATCAACATCAATTTAATTTTTTGAAGAATTATGAAGAATGTGAATTTACACAAATTTAATTAGTTTTGAACTCGATTAGCACATGTAGGATTAAATTAGATTTTTTTTTCTCTCCTATAAATATGAATTTAGTCTCAGATTATTTAGTGTACAAATTTTGTTTAAGAGAGAGAATTTGTGAGAGACGAGTGATTTGTAATCACTTCTCCATACATTGAATTTTACTACACGTGGACGTAGACAAATTGTTGAATCACGTAAAATTTACTTCTCTGTATTCGTTTGTGATTATTCTGGACTTTCTTACCCAACAAGTGGTAACAGAGCTTTAGAGTTTCAAGTGGCAATTTATTTATGCTTTGTTTGTTGAGTTCGGGTTGATTATTTATATTTATGATTTCTATTCGAAGGATCGTCTATTTGAATATTTTGAATAAATCAAAAGTTTGAGGACTTTGTAGAAGATATAATATGTTTTGTTCATGTAGAAGAATCTATTTTATTCATTATGAGGAGTTTGTTATTCAGGTGAAATTTGTTATTAGATAAAGTTTATCCTTAGATGACGTTTACCAATAAATGAATTTTGCGTCGCTTATCCAGTTGCATTTGTTTGGTGGAGGATATGTTGACAATTTGAGTGACAAGATGCTCATTTGAGTAAAGTTTTAATACGGTTTGAAGTTGACAAAATTTGGTAATTTGAATAGCCGTTCCACCCCGCTCACATTTGGTCTGGGCGTGATCCGTGCATCCGTTTGTATTTTGTTTCATTTTAGAATTTGGCATATTTGGATGTATTTGGAGGCAGCATCAATCTAGCAATATGTCTGATTTGAAACTTTGGTCACCCCAAGTGAAATTGGCGCTAAAAAGTGCATTTGGATGCAGAGATTATCTGTTGATTTATTTGATTTAGAAATTTGAGCACTTTTAGTGCATTTGTTGGCATATTTAATATGTTGATTTGTTTGAAAAATAGAATTTCGTCAAGTTAGAGATTATTGAAAATTTTGGCTTAAATTCAATTTGAGTTGGTATAAACTTCTAGTATATCATGTTACTAAATTTTATCCACATTAATTTGATTTTTTAAAGAGTTATGAAGAATGTGAATTTGTACAAGTTTAATTAATTTTGAACTCGATTAAAACATGTAGGATTAGATTAGGTTTCTTTTTTTTTCTCCTATAAATATGAATTTAGTCTCAGATTATTTAGTATGCAAATTTTATTTAAGGGAGAGAGAATTTGTGATAGTCGAATGATTTGTAATTCTTTCTTCATATATTGAATTTTGTCACCTGTGGATATAGGCGAATTGTCAAACTACGTAAAATTTGTTTTCCTGTGTTCGTTTGTAATTATTCTGAGTTTTCTTGCACAACAAAAATGAAGTTGTTCGATATCTTTGGCTCTATGATCGAAAAATATTTGTTCTAAGTATTTTTCTTAGAGGCTATATGATCGAATCAACTTCATTTTTTGTGTGAATAACAATTCAACAAGCTCTGCATAACGATGAATCAGATCATAAAAATATATTCGGCAGCCATGCCAATTGCTTTTGAGGCACAAAATCATTGCATTTCCCTGCCATGTTTCTCAAAAAGTTTTCTTAGCTTCTTTTCTGTCTTATCTTTCCTTTAATGCATTGAGCATTTGCGCTACTGTTTCACTCGTGGGTCACCACGAATGCTCTTACAGGTGAAGGGATATGTATGCAACTATGCATCATCCATGGAAAACAATTGGGCCATATAACTCTTGCATATGATAATTGGTGGGATATCTGTCAGATCTCACCCTAATCAAAGTTTCAAGTCTTGATGAAGACATGGATGATTTGAAGTTCAAGTATTTTGACCAAAGGACTAAATAAATAAATAAAAAAATCTCCCCTTCTATCCAAGAGCCAAGAGGTGTGTGCATATATCCACACAAATATAAGCAGCTGTTCAATAAGGATAAGAATGGACAAGTCAGCCAATCCTTAAAATGCACTACATATTTCACTTTACGATCTACCCGTTATGAGTTAGCATTTAGAATATATAGGTTTTCAATAAATTTTATCCTTGATTATTAGATAATTAAAGTTTCTTATGTTTGCTTCAAAATTTCCTAATATTCATTTTCCCTCAAAAAAGAATGAAAAATACAAACAAATGGCTCCTATAAAGCAGGCATTGGATTGTACTAGTTGTGTCTTGATGATACACATTGTCATCTCTTAGGATTCTTGTTGGTTTGGTTGTGTTTTCAATATTACTTTGGTTACAATTTTTTCATAAATGGCATGGGGAAAAAGTACCTTGTTTAAGAAAAGGGTGTCCTAACTCCTAAGAGTACATGAGAAGGGATCCCAAAACCCCTTGTTTATGGGGAATCATATACTAATCAAATGGACCCTTAATCCAGTTTTTGGCTGTAAAGTTTGTGCATATTAAAAAATGATAATTATCCTTTAATTTGACTATAGTACTTGCTAATGGCTGATCTCACATGGCTTCTAATATTTCCCTACTTTTGTTGGAATTCTCTGTTAGGACAAAAAACCATTGGTTGTCATGTGCCCTACCAATCCTATCTTCTCCATTGTTCATGATTAGGGTTGGCTTCAGGATGTTGAACTCAAACACACTTGGGCATAAATCATAGCTCTAGGTACATATTTTCACTTGTATCTGGTGATTTTGACTTAACAATGCCAAGGTTTCTAGCTATTATAAAAACTAGTGTAATATTATAAAGTGCACCCACAATTTTGGTGCATACCATATGCACCTTTAATTGAGCCTAAAATTTATATAACAAAAACCAAATGTGAAACAATAAAAAATTAGATTTAAAATTAAAATTAAAATACCTACATAGTTATCCTTTGTTGCCAAAGCCAAAGCTAAAATAGCTAAAAGTCAAATTTGTAATAAGCAAAAATTAAAGTTGCAATAAATAACCAAGAGATGCACACCATAATTGATTGGGTTGTATACAGTAGAGTCTAAATAGTCATAATCAAGCCTAAAATCTTCATAATAAGTACAAAATTGTCATAATTAAAAACAAAATAAAAAAACCAAAAACTGCAGGGCGTAGAATTTTTCTCAAAATTATTGGTCATGTTGGAGCACGCTGAAGAAAGAGTTTTTTTTTTTTGTTAAACGGCCACTGAAGAAAGAGTTTGACTGTCAAAATACAACACAATGGCCATCATTATTTTTATGAGATCCATTTTTGAATATTAACTACATTCATTTGTTATTTTTCAATATAAGCGGCCATTATAACTAATTGTTTTGCTTGATTAGTATGTTTTACATGTAAATTTTATTCATCCATTTTTTTGTTATAATCTATTATTTGTATTTTAATTAGTTTCCAATTTTGTCAATATTTCATATATCGAGGCTAATATATTTTTCCTCATGTCTTGATATAATGTTTTTCCGTATCCTTCTTCTTACTGAAACATCCAATGCTTTTGAATATAATTCCAAGACCAAAACTATGATCGCTTGTGAATCAATTAAAGGAAATTGAATTCTCCTATATTTTAGTTTATTAAAAATGTAACTTTTAATAAGTAGCAATTTTAATTGATAATAAGGAAAGGTAAACTAAAATATAGGAGAATTCAGGTCTTCAAAAGAAGAGTATACCAAATTATATAAACTAAAATTTGTATTCAAATCATATGGGGCGATCACATGAATTTTATTTTGTCATTCTTTTCTATCAAGGACTATATCTTAAATATTTTCCTTACAAAAATGGATGGAATTGATCTCTAAGTAAGGCAAAATCAAGTATTTGGAAAGACAAATAATACCGCAACACAGGTATTCACTTCTTATATTTTCACAATTCAAACCCTTAAGAGAAATATGAATCAAGCAATGTTTTTCGTTGCAGTGGGATCATAAATTACAATTGTATAAAGAGTATACTAGCGTCTAGCTGTGCCATGCACAGGATAACTTAAATTCAATAAATTATAACTAAATTTTTAGGGCCCGTTTAGTAACGTTTATAATTTTTTATTTTTTGTTTACGAAAAAAAAAATTTGATAATATAAATATTTGAAAAAAGATAATTGAAGATTACGGATGAATCCAATCAAAACATGTTTACAAAACAAGTGAAAACACATTTTTTCTATTTCTTAAAATTTTATAAATTTTGAAAACTGTTTACAGTTTTTTGAAAATAAAAATTATTACTAAACCTATTTTTATTTACAGTTTACAAAAAATTTAAAAACTAAAATAAAAAACAGAAAACAAAAAATATAAACGTTACTAAACAGCACCTTAATATTTTCAAAAAATATAAATTCCATTTTATTATTAATATTTTATCATTAAAAATGAATGCTAATATTTGAATATATAATTAATGACCATATGTCTTCTATATTAACATATCCAATTTTTATTATAGAGGGTAGTGCTTATAAAATCATGCTGTTGCTTAGAAGCGTAATTTTTAAATTATTATAGTTGAAAAATAATTATAGCAGACGACTTTGTACTGTCCTATTGGGTAATCATTCGGTAATCATTATCTATCACCCGATTTGTTTTGTTTTAATTTCAAATACAATGTATCTTCCACATGTGCTCCAAACATCAATATATATTAATAGAAATCCACGGTTGACGTGGAATTAAAGGCTCCAACCTTTATGTTGGCTCAGGATGATACTGGGCATTACCTACTTGCACGGTAGATGAAGGGGCTAATTCAATTTGGCTTGGCCCGCTTAAGGCCCAACGATATTTAAGATAGAGGCTCAAGTATACGGTTCACGAAGACCAAGGCAAGAACAACGGCCCATGAGGGCCGACTAATACATGCACATTCAAACTATACATTTGGTACAGTTGGGATGGCTGAGGAAGAGCAATGACAGCAGTGTGGCCGAGGTTCGAGCGATAGTTAGGGTAGCTTAGCTAAGTAGAAAGCATTTAATGAGATGGGACTGAAACCTTATAGCATTAAATGTGATTGGACCGACACTATACAACATTACATGTTATTTGATTGAGACCGTACATAGCATTGAGTGCGATTTGGTCGAGATCTTAAAATTGATGACGAAAGCTTGACAGAGAAGATAACATTTATTGCTATTTGGTTGAACCTGTACGGGGTCAGTCTGAGCTGCCTGAGATATCTGTTTGCAAGGTGGACCTGACAACCATTTTGCAGGGTAAGGTTTGTGAAGAGACAGCGCCCATCCTGAGCTTTAGGAGTGCTAGAGTAGGTATACTGAAAATTATATTTTTAGTATTTAATTTTATTTTTAATAAAAATTAATTTTTTATTTTATGAGAATTTTATGAGTAATGTATGTATATCATTTCTTAATGTTATGCATAAATACTCGATATTCTGTATAGTATTTAATCTGGTGTATAGAGTACGGCTTACACACAGAAGATCAGATTTTAGTTTCTTGCAGAATATAAGTTTTATGTTCATAGTTTAGATGAAAATGGACATACCATCGGTACGACTGTGACACAGAGTTTTAGTAGGCCTGTTTTGCTTACGGGGAACAGATAATAGCGTTGTCTATTATTCCGACTCTCTATATCAGTACACTTTGTGTATATTGAACGGGACATTTGAGGTAATTAATTTTGTACTGACTATATAAATTAATTCACACCCAAAAGTTATTATGAATAGTGTTTATCCTCTTAATCATGAAATAATTATTGATTCGCGTATATTTAATATTCATTATTTTGATTCATTAGAGGGTACGATCTTATATGGGTCTAAATTTCTGGTGATTTGGATAGCGTTATTATTTATATGAAAAAAATTAATTATTGACGGAATTCACGTCCCAAAAAATCGGGATTGACGATACCCCCTTAAGGATGTTTATAAATTTTGACCGGACCAAACCCTGCAAGTGAATTTAATTATTCGGTGGTCGAATAAGTTAAGCGGAAGGGTTTAAGGAATATCAAGATACTGATTAAATTAAATTGTAAGTAATTAAATTTAATTGGCGGGTATCAAAAATTTTAACGTGGGGAGAAATGGTAAGCATTTAATAATAGGAGCTCAATGCAAGATAGTCTTGAGATTATGGGTCAAAGTGCAATTATAGTTCTTTAGTGGTGTAAATTGTAATTCAGTATTTTATGGAAATTACAAAAATCGCTACATCTTTTCATAATTGCAGAAACTGCTAGTAGGTATCTGTATTCCACTAGAAGTCTTACTCGTAATTACTCCATAGATCTCTACTGTAACCCTATATATACGCAGGTAGGCTGAACCAGTTTGAGATTGATAGTTTATATATCGTTATTATTATGATATTATTTTTGTCTTTTAAGACTTAAATATATCAGGGTTTTGCCGGTACGAGTTCTCGGATGATCGTAACCCAAACTACGTTTGAGGATCGCGTAAGGGAATACAGTAGAAGATCTGACTGGAGTTTCAATTCAGAATCAAGTCGTAGTTGAAGATTAGATCGGCAAAAGGTATTTTTCTAAATTAACTTTTGTTGCACGGGTTTATTTTTGATCGTTCGACGTCAAAAATTTTATCTGGAGCCTGTTTCGACGTTTGCTCGTCCAGTTAATTTTTTTTATCGAAAATCGTTTTCAAAAATAATGATCTTGGCAGTATTGCCTCCAACAAATTGGTATTAGAGCCGTTTTATTTTTTGTTTACGGTTATTGGGGCCAAATAATTGTAGAGCTGTTGTTAATTTTTTTTGCAGGCATTCTAATTCTATTTTTATGATTATAATTTATTTTCATATTTGATTGAATGTGTGGATGATGATTTAAATTATTATTATTTTTTTTGACTACGAGGGTTGATCGTGGTAGATTGATTGTGAACTTTCGGTATATAGGATTGATGTAATAGCTAATTTTATATTTTTAAGTATCTATTTAGATTATTTAAGAATAAGTTGAATATGTCCAAGAATACGAAAAACAGAAGTGGCATTGGCAGTGGTTTAAATTTTTTACAGGCCACAGATCGCAGTAAGTTTTAATAGTTTTAAACAACTTTTTTGATGAATTTTTCTGCAGTATTTATGTATAAAAAATAGTATAAAAACACAAGTAAAAAATAATAAAAAAAAATCACCAAAATAGCCCGATTCCGACGGCTTTGCAGGCGACGATTCGGCGGCGATTTTTTTGATTTTTCAGGCCATTTTTTGGACTATTTTTTGCCAAGTTTTTTAAACGTTAATAGCAGTCAAATATACCTTAAAATACTGTCAAAAATTAGAAAAATTTGGGCCAAACAATGCATTAAAAAAAAAAATATATATATATAGCAGTAATTTTTTCTTGCTGCGGCGGCTCTACAGCTGTAGTTTCCAGACAGTTTTCCAATAGTTTTTTGGGCTGTTTTTGAGAATTCTTCTTTACAGAAAGATAGTACTTTTTAAGAACTTTCTTTTGATATAAAGTACGTCAAAAAAAGAGTTCGGATGAAGCTAAAACGGCCTCGGGAAGTTGGCGATTAAAGGCGGCAGCGTTGGTGAGCAGGTGCAGTCCATTTAGGTGGTTTTTCGGCAGTTTTTTGAGGTATTTTTTAGCAGAATTTTTTTAATAAAAAAATAGAACTTTTCGAGAGTTTTCTTTTGATATAAAGTACGTTGAAAATCGAGTTCGGAAAGAGATCGAAAAAGCCTGATGAAGTTGGCAGCGCAGTGTTGTAGCGGGTAGCAGCGTTTTTGAGGTTCCGGCTATTTTTTCGAGCAATTTTTCAGCAAATTTTTTGACAGAAAAATTCTATATTTCGAGAGATTTTCAACAATATAAATCTCGTAAAAAATAGAACTCGGATGAAGGGGCAGCGAGGTAGCGCCGGCGGTAGCTGGTGGTGGTCCGGCAACTTTCTCTCTCCCGAGGCTGGTTTGATGTATATTCTAATATATACGAGATTGATATGATATATATTGATATATCAGATAGTATCAAGGAGTTTTGAAGCAAACGAAAAATAGAAAGTTGATAAAGATTAAACTGTTAAAACTTATCTTTGAACAAGAGACTGAAACTCTTTAGAGTTTCGATTCGATCATAAAATCGGGACATATTTATCTTGCATTTAATTTATTTTTATATTAACTGCGTGGATGATAAATATTAATTTTATCCTGTTAATTTAATTAATTCGAATATTCGGTTTTAATTAAAATATTTTGTAATGAAAAATAAAATTAAGTTT
>JAOTRH010113655.1:0-15190 GCA_034768845.1 Heliamphora exappendiculata
AATATGAAATATTATCCATTTAAAGACATTTATTCTTAGAAAATAAATTATGAAAATCATCAAAATCAAATTAAGAAACTCTTGGGCTAACAAAGTAAAAAACCTGCCTTAAAGCTAAATTGCCAAACGAGACCTAAATTTCTAATACAAAATATTTACTATTTGGTCCACTCTATTTTGGACTATATAATAGGCCAAGGGCCATATAACATTGAATTTATTGCTAGATTGTTTGGTTGCATACAGAAAAAAGTTATGACCGTGGCACTGTTTGAATGTTTATTTATTAATTTAAATTTCTAGCTTTTTAAAAAATTTCCTAAAGAAATAAATATAAGAAGTACAAAAGTTTAAGCTAAGTTGAAATAAGGTCTACTAAATTAGGCAAAAAATTAAAGTAAAATCGCACAAAATTATTTATTCTAAACAAAGGTTAAATTTTAAATAATTACTTTAAAACACAAAACAAATAAATACAATTTTATTTTTTTCCCCATAACATTTTATTTGGCCGCGGTTAACAGTTGTTAGTGAATATATGGCGCTTGAAGGCACGTTCTTATCTGGCTATTGTGGCTGTAACTCTGTCTGTTTTGAAGTTAAATAAAATATTTTATTTATTTTTTAGTATTTTGCTTGATGAAAATAGCATATAATATTTTTTCGGTAAAATATTTAATAATCCATAAGACCAAAAATTAATTGACAAAAAAAAAGTGCAAATTATTTACGGTGGTGGTGGTAGGGTCGGTGATAGAGGCAGTGACGGCCATAGTGGTGTTGGCGGCAATAGTGGTAGCAACGACGATGGATGTGTTGGTGGTGGCAATGGCGCAAGTGGCGATTAACAACTTCTATTTTTTAAAAAACTATTTTTTAAGCATTATCCAAACACCAAAAAATAAAAATAAAAATAAAAAATTATTTTTTGTAAAATATTCTACGTTGAAACAAATAGTGCCTAAAACACTTTTAGAGAGTTAATTAAGGCCCTAATGGCTAACCTAAAGTTTTCTTCTTTAAAAAAAAAGAATTTCTTTAGATAAAATTTTTTAAAAAATAATTAAAACTAGTTTTTTTAATAAAAAATGTTGACTAGAAAATAAGAAAACAAGGTAGGTCATTAACTTTTATAGCCAATAAGGTAGAATGTTTATTAACTTAGTTTTTTTTTTGACTTTGTGACAAACTTATAATATGTAAGAATATTAATTTTTCCTTTTTAATGAGATGCAATACGTATTGGAATGCTCATATAAAACAGGTAAAAAAACATAATTTCTTAATTTTTTTTAGACGAGTCAAACAAGTAATTACTTTTCTTTTTTTTTAGTAAAAACAAAAAAAAAACCCTCAACTTACCAACCAGAACCTAAAACAAAAGCAAAGCCATTACTCTTTAGTACTACGTTTTGAGATGTGGTACTATGATTAATTAATATGCTATAGTTACGAATTAAATAAAAATGTCAAATTAAAACTAAATAGTCTTAGCTACGACAGTATTTGGTATTACTGAGATTACTAGTTTATAAATTATAATTTGTAATAAAAAATATAAATATTTGGTAAAAATTTTAATTTATAATTTAAATAGAAAAAAAAATAGTTATATCTTGTGTTTGGCCTAACTTTGTTTTTTTTTTTATATAAATTTTTTGACTTTTTAAATTTTAAAAAAAAGGGTAAATATGAAAAGATGTGAAAAAAGATAATTAATTATTATGATAGGCCAAACAAATAAATTTTTTAAAAAACTTTTAAACAAAAAAATTTTCAAAAAAACTAAACCAAATAAATACTTAGCATAGAATCCACGTGGGTTGATTATAAATTAATGCCAACCGTACACATAAAAAAAATTATTTTTTAGTTTGATTTTTTAAAAGATTTACTTAATTATAACCATTTGGATTGAGACAATTTGACGGAGACAAGCTAACAACATGCAGATGCCGTGAATTTAAAGTTATCATTTTTTTAAATGTATTAGGACCTTGTTAAGAGTTTGGGGCTCACCATGACATGTGGGTTGTTGTATTTCTGGAAATTTACTCAAAACTCATGAAAATTTAAAATTTTGAAATAATAAGTACTTTTCTTTTTAAATAACTTTTTAAAGTTGTTTTTTCCTTATAAGTTGTAAGAAAAAGATGCACCAAACACAACACAAAAACCCGCAAAATGAATAAATAACATAAAGGTCCTGTTTGGAATAATTGCTTATTTGCTTATTTTGTTTAGCTTATTTTCGTCTTTAGTAAATTTTTTTTTTGTTTGGTTGAACTATTATAGTTTTTAATTCCTCTCATCGAGACGAGTTTAAAAAGTAATTTTTTTATTAAAATATAAAAAAAAATTTAAAAATTAAAAGTTAAATCAAAATAAGCCAATAAGTCAAATTTAATGTTACTTATTTTTGTCTTTATTAGTCTTTTTTTTTATCTTTTTATCAAAAAAAATTTACTTTTTTAGTTCATTTCATTGTCGTCATTAAGGTGATTAGGAAAAATAAAAAAATTTGGTCAAAAAATGAAAAAAGTTCATATTGGACAAAAATAAACAAATTTTTTGCAGTCTAATCCAAATAGGGCCAAACCCATAAGTAACTTTTTGAAAATTAACCAAACGCGCCCTACATAAACAAAATCTTATATATATATAACTCAAACTTATTTACTCCTTAGATCTTAATGAATGGTGTCCCACATGGGTGGTTGGGTGCATGGTTTTCCAAGTTGGGGGAGAAGATTAGCGCCCGCCAAATTCGACCAAGGAACATGACCTCAAAGCAGTAGGACAAGGTGCCCGAGAGTTTGAATCATTGGGAAATGTAAAAGTGATTTTGAGAGTGATTTTTGGGTGCGTTCATCATTTCTTTTGGATTGGGATTATTTGTTTCAAAATATTTATATTTTTTTATCCTAATGTATTATAAAGTATTGATTTATGTTTCAGAAATTTTTGTATTTTGAGATTTTCAATGATTCAATGACTTAGGGTGCATTTGGGGCACCAACAAGAGCAAGTCTGAATTTAATATAACTATACAATTTAATCTTGTCATGCCATAGAATAAGAGAGTATTAAAACTATAACCAACTCCTTATCCCATATTTAGAATAAATTTATATATATATATTTGGGATTGTATAGAATTGGGATTCTGATAGGAGTGTATAGAATTGCATAAGACTAGATATAGACTTACATATCTACCTTTATATGGTTTTTGGAGTAATTTTGTTATATGGTATTAGGTGTTTGTAAAAAACCCCCTTTGTAGATTAATTTTCACTAAATAATTTAATTAAAGAAGTTAAATGCCACAAATAAATAATAATAAATCACAAATAAAAAGTAAAAAATCACAATCACACGAAGCAAGACGATTTTTATGTAAAAAATTCAAAATTAGGTAAAAATCACGAGACCACTACGGGTCTAAAAAAATCAAACAGTATAATAAAGTGTTGGTTACAAGAGAATCTTTTAACTCGACGCTGACTCCACAACTTATGGTAACAAACTTACTCATGCCGAATACATGTACACCAATTTCATGTTTGACTGCCACTGAACTCTACCGCTGAATTTCAGATGCTGACGAAACCCACAACGAGAATTCGAACACTGAAAAAATTCTATTTGTAAATTAATTTGCACTAATTAATTTATCTCTAAAGAAGCCAAACGCCATAACAAAAATTAACACTCCCACTCCCCCTCAATTAACACTTCCACTTAACCAAGTCTCTAAGCCTCTATCTCCCCCAATTTGTCACAAATTGACAAACACGAGAAAAATAAAAATACCAAACAAATCTTTTTGAGTAGGGACAAAATTAAACAACAAGTACAAGAACCATGCACATTCTAGTTAAATTGACCAAAAACATAGACAGAGTCCAAAATAACCCATGTTCATATATAGAAACAAAAACAGAGTAAATTCTATATGAACAGTGTGTGTGTGTGATTTGACACGATTCTAGACTCTAAAATCAAAACCTATATAGAATATATATGACCGAGTCACATTTATTTATCAGAAATTAAGAAAGTCACAAAGTCAAACTAGGCTTAACCCAATTCACTTTATAGAATAACTCTCTATCAACTAATGACTACATAATTTTTTATTTTTTTTTCTCTTTTTTTTTTTTTCTTTTCATGCTTTTATTTGTGGCTTTCACATTAATACGAACGAAAAAGTAAGATTCGCATAGATAATTATTTCCTTAAGCCAAATAAACAAAAACAAGAGTATGAGGGAGTTTAAATATTAAGTTCAAATGGATCGCCACTATAAGGTCATTTTGTGAAAAAATTTAGAAAACTAAAAAATAAAAATAATCCATAAATAAATTTGATTCAAAGTTCTAAGGATCTCTATATCTATCAGCATTCAAGTGGTGTACAAAATAAATTCATTTATAAAAACGTTCAATCCACTATGAACTAGATTATCCAAAAATTAATGTGGTATTTAATCTCAAAATTTAAAATGTGAAACTTCAGCCAAATATAGAATAATGTACAAAGAAAATGTACTCAACTCTTAATAAAATTTTTCACAATTTTATTTTTTTTAAAAATAAACAGCCCAAAAAAAATTCAAACAAAGAACCCAAAAAAAAAAAAACAAATGACATGACCAAAAAAAAAAATTAAGGACTACGACTAATTAAAAAGCTATCTAAATCATGTTTTCTTATCAAAACTTTCTTGATTTTCAAAGACACAAGTTCTGGGGTAGAAATTCAAATTTTTCTAGGATGGCGTGGCATGCTAAATCTGAACCTATTTGGTTCAATTAGTCAATATAGTGAGATCTGATGTGCCCATTTATCCCACAGTGATGACAAATAGGCACCAAAATTTTATTATCTGCATTCATCTTTCTCAATTTTATGTAATTTGGCCGTATGTGATCGGAATTACCACAATGATGACAAATAAAAACAAATTTATTCCTAGTTGTAAACTTAAAAATATTAACTTTTGGCGTAAAATCTTGAACATTAACCTTAGGCGGATTAAATTTTGGTTCGATACCTAGTTTTTGAACAGCAGGTGCGGGAGAAATAGATTTAACAAAATTTATTTTACTGTAGAATTTGAAGATAAAGCTCCACCAGTGTATCGAATAGCAGAACGATCAATAGCCACCTTTTGCACATTCAGAATTTCATCTAAATTTTTTTATCCTCCATTACACTTCTCTAGAATAGAATTAAAAGTATCAAGATCACATTCTAATTTAATCAATCTAGTCTTAAGGTATTTATTTGTCTCGCCATTCTCATGCAATTTTTTTTTCAAGATTAACAATATTATCTTTATAATTGTTGCATGTTCTAGTCAAATCGTTCTTCTCTTTTTTAGCAGCAATCAATTTTTCAAATAAGATGACATTTCGATTTTTTAATTGACTAACCTCTAATTGAGTTTCAGGCAACTCTTATTTTAAAGTTTTTCTTTCTTTTTCAAGCAATTTTATTTTTATAGCCAATTTTAAATCTAAACTAGTCAACTTTAAACTTTTTTCATACAATTTTTCATATGAATGTTGAAGAGATTCACAATCTTCAGTTTCACAATTAGGATCATCTTCATGATTAGTTGACTGATTTTGTGAACTTTCTCAGATGGACGTAGGACTAAGACAAGTAGATGATCTAATAGTCAAATTTTTTTCCTTGAGCAAATTTATCTTTGTAAATCAATCGTAGGATCACACTTTTAAAAAACTTAGAGAAAATTCTTGAGAGTTTTGTTCTGATACTAATTGAAAAATCCCGTTTGTAAACTAATTTACACTAATAGATTTATCTAAAAATGTCCAACGCCACAAAACTAATTAACAATCACGCAAGCCAACGAAAATAATCAAGCACAACCACGCGAGAGACAAGGTGATTTGAAGGTGGAAAACTCTAAATCGGGTAAAAACCACGAGACTAATCATGATTTAGAAAGATCAAACACTATTAAAACGTTGGTTACAAGAAATCTTACAAACCCTCGTTAAATCCACAACCTATAGTAGTAAGTCTATCCTTGTTGAATCTAAGTAACTAACTCTATGCTTAACTACAGCTGGAATCCACCACAAGATTTCAGATGCTGATGAAATTGACCACCAGACTTCAAACACTTGAGAATCTACTCAAGAGACTCCACGAACTCGCAAAAATGTTGAAGGCTTAATTACTTGATGATTGACTTGATTGTGCGAAAGCTAACTGATTATCAAGTGAGTAATTGATTGGCTTGGGAGTAACCAACTTGAGAAGCTCCTTGGCGGCTCGAGTTTCAATATCGTAAGGAGGCACAAATAATAAAACCCTAACAACACTATTTATATATTGCCCATAAAAAACCTAAATGTTGGTTACAATTAAGACATGGTGCGTGTATGGACCACTCGATCGGTCTTTTGGTCGCTCAATTAGTTAAGTTAATGTTGCAGCAGTTTGTTACAGAACATGAGATACCGAGAGGCTCCAATGACTGCTCGAACGGTCTGTCGAGCGGTCTGTCACCGCTTGCAACTTTTTAAAGTTTTTTTAATTTCGTGTTCGCTGCGCTGCAATAAAAAAGTATAACTCAAAAGAACAAGTGTCAAAATATCAAAATATCAAAAAATAAAAAATAAATAATTTAAATAATAATTTGTCACAGATTTGCTAAATTAAAAACGAATTAGACCAAGATTAAAATTCCTAACAGTTTGTGCGAGCATGTCATATACGATAAAAATAACATTGCGGTGATATGTAAAGAATATGATATATTTTAATCCAAATAGTGTGTTGAATTGTATAAAAAATTTATTGAATTTACTCCGCACATAGGATATATAGAATAATATATATTCTTAACACTCTGTTATACGTTGAC
The DNA here is from genome assembly GCA_034768845.1 of Heliamphora exappendiculata. NCBI lineage: Eukaryota > Viridiplantae > Streptophyta > Magnoliopsida > Ericales > Sarraceniaceae > Heliamphora > Heliamphora exappendiculata. Next base: position 6,907 of record JAOTRH010113655.1, read on the forward strand.
TTGATTGCTTGATTGAATTGTTATATCCAATTCAATCATACTTTTATCGAAATTTTAAACATATCTTTAATTTTTTATAAACTTATATAATGTTCTTCGTATAAGGTTGATAATGTAATTCTATTCAAGTTACTGTTATATTATTTATCATATAAGTCATATTTGCACAAATACCTCATACAATCTAAAAATTGTATTTTAATGTGCATTGAAAAGTGCTCTCTACATTATTATTTAGACACTAAATCTAAATCTTAGACATTTATTTGAAAAGAGTGTCATTTAATTAAAGCTAGGCTTTTTGCTTTTTTTTACTTAAAACTCAAAAAGTTAAAAAGTCACATTTCTCAACTTAAAAGATTTTTGCCTTTTTGCTTTTATATAAAAAAAATTATATTTTTTAAAAATATCATAATTTTATTATATAAATCTATTTTTTTATAAAAATTATATACTTAAAATGTATTCGTCAAAATCTATAAAATAATATCGATATTAAATATCAAATTATCTAAAAATAAATTTCGAAAAATTATAGTAACTTCAAGTAAAGAATTTTACCTTTTAACTTAAAATTACTTTAAGCCATCACCTCATATATTTCCCAAACAAATTTTTAACTTTTGAGTTTAAAATCGATTTAAGAAAAAAAAAATAACTTAAAATCAAATTAGCAAACCATGCCTAAATAACTGTTTGGTTCACTCTATTTTGGACTATATTATCCCAGGGGCCATATAACATTGAATTTAGTGCTAGATTGTTTGGTCGCATACAGAAAAAGTAATGAATGTGGCACTGTTTGGGATGACGTTTCTCAAACGGCATTTGTTTGAATGCTTATTTATTAATTTAAAAATTTTAACTTTTTTAAAAAAAATTTAATGAGATAAATCTAAAAAGTATAAAAGTTAAAATAAGGTGTATTAAATTAGGCAAAAAAAAAATCGCACAAAATTATTTAATTCTAAACAGAGGTTAAATTTTAAATAATTTCTTTCAAATACAAAACAATTAAATACAATTTTAGTTTTTTCTTTTCTTAACATTTTATTTGGCCACGGTTAACAGTTGTTATTGAATATGTAGCGTTTGAATGCACGTTCTTATCTGGCTATTGTGGCTGTAACTAAGGTTTTGTTTTGAAGTAAAATATTTTATTTATGTTTTTTGTGTTTTGCTTGATAAAAATAGCATATATAATATTGTAGTGATAAAAAATTGATAAAAAAATTAAATTTAACCAAACACTCTCTAAACATGAGTTAGGAGTGGGTAGGCATGACACTCTATATATAGCCTAGCTTAAGGCAAAGGTAACGGGATGATGATTTTATCCCTTTAAATATTTTTTCTCTCAAGATCCGTCTAACTTGGGTATCAGAGGATCTCCTACTGCCCACCGGTCGAGAGGCCTGCTTTGCAGGTACGTCGGCACGGGAGCACCCAAGGGCTCGGTCGTCCTTAATCTCGTCAGGTTCTTCATTACAATTAAGAAGATAAGTATATTTTATGTTCTCTCAAATATTTTTTTAATAAAATATTTTATAATTCATAAGACCAAGAATTAATTTACGAAAAGAGCACAAGTTATTTACGGTGGTGGTGGTGGTAGCGGCAGCGGCGGCGGCGGCAACAGTAGTGATGCAAGTGGCGATTAGTGAATTCTATTTTTTTAGAATTTTTTTATCCAAATACCAAAACACAAAAATAAAAAATAATTTTTTTGTAAATTATTTAACGTTGAAACAAATGAAGCCTAAAACACTTTTAGAGAGTTAATTAAAGCTCTAATTGCAAACCTAAAGTTTTCTTCATTAAAAGAAAAAAGAAATTCTTTAGATAACAATTTTTTAAAAATAATTAAAACTAGTGTTTTTTTATATAAAAAATGGCTAAAAAATAAAAAAAACAAGGTAGGTCATTAACTTTTATAGCTAATAGGATCGAATGTACATGTTATTATTTTTGACTTTGTGACAAACTTAATATGTGAGAATATTAATTTTTCCTTTTTAATGAGGTGCAATATATATTGGAATGCTCATATAAAAAAAGTTAAAAACAAAATTTCTTAATTTTTTTTAGACCAGTTAAACAACTAATTACTTTTCTTTTTTTTTTTAGTTAAAAAAACCTCAGCTTACCGATCAGAACCTAAATCAAAAGCAAAGTCTTTACTCTTTAGTACTATGTTTTGAGATGTACTATGACTACTTAATAGGAAAATTATTTCTGAGTCTCATTTAGAGAACTTGTATTCTATTAAGTCTTAACTACTTTTTAAATATTTTATTAGGTCTTACTTTTTAAAATTTATTACTTACTTGGACAAATATGCCCTTATTCTCCAAACCCGTTCTCACACTCCATGTTCTCTCTCTCTCTCTCTCTCTCTCTCTCTCTCTCTCTAATAGCCTCACCACCAGATCCGCTGTCCTCGCACCTTGTAGCTGCCCTCGCCGCCCCTTGTTGTGGATGGCGACGACGAGCCTAGGCAGCGTGCATAGCGTCGCTGCCAGATCTGGATCGCGCTTGCTACCTCATTGTGTATCCCGCCCCTCGCCGTAGTTCGCGTTAGCCGCCCGATCTAAGCAGCGTGCATAGCATCGCCACCCCTCACCGTGGATCGCGCTTGTCACCTCGTCGTCGCTCCTCGCCATTCTCTGTTGTCGTCGTTCTGGTTTTTGCTACTACACTTGTAACGCCCCAATTTAGAAATAATAAAACTCAAGTAAAAATTGAGAAAATTTGGCAATAAAGGTGACTATTTCTTTTGTAAACAACCCTTGAAAATAGTTAATTTATACCCTAAAATGTAGCCCCAAAAATCATTCAAGAGAAACCCATTTTAAAATAATTTTCAAATAAAAGTCACCCAACGGAGTCTGCTCGAGCGGACTCCTCACCGCTCGAGCGGTGAGACACCCGAGAGTTCCCTGCCCAAAACTATAAAATTTTCTATGAATTAAAAACAAATCACCGCTTTTCTCATTCCTTCGAACATGATTCTGTATAGGCAAAAACGAGAAGTAAAATATACATTTGAAAACAAAATAACCATCGTTCAACCCAAGAACTCGAATTCAAACTCAAAATCAAGATACATTACTTAAAGGTTCAAAACCTTCAACCCGTTGGAGACCGAAACGTCCTCACATGCATACACAACATGGATATTCGACTTTAAGGTCTTACAACACGGGTGCTCCAATTCATAATACAGTACTCCAAAAAGAAACAAGAATTACATCTTTACAATTTTATTTCTCAAAAGATAATATGAATATTGGTGTAATCCTATTCACTACTCAAAAAAGGCTTATCTACCATCATCTCAGTCCAAAAAAATTTTTCCGCTATCACCTAAAATATTGTTAAACAATATAAGTCGAAACTCCTAAAAAAAAGACTAGTAATGAAATATGAATGACATATGAAGATGGTTATGCGGGATGTATACATAAGTTTATTTAAGACCAACCTCGTTTGTTCCAAGTCAAATTCCCAATACATAACCAAGTTTCAACAAAAGAAGGTATTAGTTTCATAATCCGTTTTGTCCACAATCTCATCATTTTCCCGAAGACCTAAACCCTTGCAACGCGCTCACACACACACACACACACACACACACACACACTTCATTGACATTTCTCATATTCCACCAACTCGTGGTTTAAACATAGGAATCGACACCGGACGAGCGTATAGAAACATGCCGCGCTACTACAAACCAGGCCGGTAAAGGCCTGTGAAGTAACAGTATGATCTATACTCGGCCAGTACTAACGTCCTTTTTCGGTTACTAGCCGGTGAGAAGAGAACCCAATCTACGCAGTTTTTTGATCTTTTACCGTGGTGCAACTTATGCCCAAACTTAAACGATCCTTAGATCCCAAAATCGGTCCCTTTTTGATATATCAAATTATAATACACACGCACGAGTTCAACCAAAATAGTTCCTCCCGTCAAACTCATATCATTACATCTTTCCCCTTATTCCTATTCTCAATTCTTTTAGGGCTCAAAACTCGAATTAACCTTCCATATGGTTTAAATCCACTAATTCATCGATTTTACACCAAAAAACCCAAATATTTTCACTTGACATCATCACGTATCACATAAATTTATAGAATAAGTATGCAATAGGTCATCACAACCCTCAATTTAAACAATAATCACATCAATTTCAACATACTGGTTCTTTAACCCCAAAATCTCTAATTTTCTTGGTTTAGACCCAATTTTTAAACCCTAACTCATCATTTTTCAAGTCCAATCATGCCGAACGGTAATGGAAAGAGAGAATCATGTTAAATCATCAATAGATCTAAGATTTTATCTTTACCAATATCAAACCCTAACCTAGGGCTTCGAAAATATATTTTTCATGCTTTTATATTTATAAATTCAAAAATATAACACATATCATATAGATAATCAATGATAGTCATAGATCCTATCTTTGGGATGCTAGATCCACATGAAAAATGCCTAAACAAACTCCAACCATGAGAATCTCCAACCGCACGGTGAGAATAAGGCCTCTAATGTCTAGATTGAGTCCTTAACGATAAACAACCAAGGTGGATGTAAGAGATCCCACCAAGGAAAGCTAAGAAGCAACAAACAACTGCCAAATCCAAACCCTAGTTCTCACCTTTGCACTAGAGAGAGAGAGGTAAAGAAAGAATGAAGGCAAAAAGATTAAAATTCGTAACTTATAAACTGTCCGTCGATTGTCCGCTTGAGCGGACCCTCTCACCGCTCGAGAGGTCCCTACTTACTGGACCTTTAGCCACATGTCTGCTCGAGCGGTCTACCCTTCGCTCGAGCAGTCAAAACTGGGTAAAAATCCCGACCAAAAGCTAAAAATGAACCGAATATAAATCAAACACCTCACAATGACGTTATCATGCATTACCCCACATTTAATTATCTTTAGCAAATATATACAGGCCTAAATTTTAATTCTTACGCAACCTCTACGCATTTAATCGTTCCCACAGAACCTAACATATCGTTTTCATTAATACAAGAAATTTACAAGGGATCGAGTCCCTACAACCTCCCTCACTTAGGAAATTTCGTTCCTGAAATTATACAAGCATCAAGAACTAAATAACTCGGGGTAGTTGCTGCGAACTTTCAATTCTCGTTCCCATGTGGCTTCTTCAACGTCGTGATGAAGCCATAACACCTTCACATACATAATGGTTCTCCCTTGTAAGACTTGTTCTTTGGCATCAAGGATCCTCATCGATCTCTCCTCGTAGGTAACATCGTCCTCTACCCTCAACCATGTCCAGTCCAAAATATGGGATGGGCCCGGCTCATAGTTACGCAACATAGATACGTGAAAAACGTTGTGCACGAAGGCTAGCTGTGGGGGCAAGGCTAGGCAGTAGGCCACCTCCTCAACCCTATCAAGGATCTCAAGCGGCCCGATGAAACGTGGCGATAACTTCCCACCCTTACCAAATCTCATTAAACCCTTTCGTGGCGAGACCTTCAAGAATACGTGGTCTCCCACTTCAAACTCTAACGATCTCCTTCTCTTATCTACATAGCTCTTCCGACGGTCTTAGGCGGTCACTAGACGCTTACGGATCATGATGATCTTTTCTGTGGTTTCACGCACAAGCTCGGGCCTTAACACGGTTGCTTCACCAACATCGGTCCAACAAATGGGTGACCTGCATGGTCTACCATATAATGCCTCATAAGGCTCCATAAGGCTCTACAGACGCGTCTCAACATAGTAGTCTCACCCATCGGTGTCTCTACACATAAGGCATTACCCAACACGTCTATCTCTAACCCTAATGCAGATGCGAATGCGGATGAGATAAAAGAATGCGATGCTCTAGTGTCAACGAGACCTCTGGCCCAAGAATGGTACACTAAGAATGTACCTTGTATGATCGAAGGACTGGCTGCAGTGTCCGGCATGGCAGGTGCTATTGGAGGTAATACTGTCAAGATCATTGTTTAGTTTTTATGGTACACGATTCTAAAGATTCTGATTTATCAAACCATCTTTTCGTGTTTAAATGCGTAACAAGTAAAATTTAATAAATGTACAATTTTTTCTTTAACTTTTCAGTTAAGGTAGTGATTAAAGGTATTTATTTATTTTATTTATCGTCTCACATTTTTTGAAAAATAATAATTTATTTTGATTAAATATTTTTTCATTTCATTAATACAAAATTCGGAATTAATTTCCACATTTTTCAATAAATCTAATTTTTTTTAAAAAAATTATCTTAAACGTGATATTTTATAAAAAAATAAAATATCTGAAGTTTTTTTATTTAATTAAAATTAATTAATTTTAAAAACTTAATTTTATTTTTAATTACAAAATATTTTAATTAAAACTGAAATTTTAAATTAATTAAATTAATAGGATAAATAAAATCAATATATATCATCCACGTAGTTAAGAAAAAAATAAATTAAAAGCAAAATAAAAATATCTTGATTTTATAATTCATCTAAAACTCTAAAAAGTTTCAGTTTCCTGTTTATGATGAACTTCTAGTCTTTCAGTTACTGTAGAATTCTTACTGGTTATTGGATAATTCCAAATCACCGAAATAGTACTGCTGAAATTGCTCCGCTGGAATATTCAAATATCAATATGAAATTGCTTCGAATTAATCGCCGACTGTTGCTTTAGTTGAAAAACCCAATTGCCGTGCGCGCTGGATACTGGTTTATCTCCCGAATCAGTGTTGAAAACAGTTTCCCGGTGCTGTTGAAACAGTGCAGAAACCGCCGAAGCACCTGTTGCCGTATGGAATTTGCGCCGCAGATTTGGAACTAGCGCACTATTTGGAATCCGGTTACTATTGCTTGAAAGATTGCAGCGATTGAAAATAGCAGCGCTGCGTTTAGCAGCTTGTGATTGCCGTGTGTTTGAAAATAGCTTGGGACTCGCCTGTTTTTGGAAAAAACTGCTTTGCACCAAAAAATTGCTGCCTTGGCTGTTTGGCTGCTGTGGCAATTTTTTTTCCCATACAGAAAAAAAATTTGGTTGCCGCTGCCTTCGATCTTCATAATGTTCTTCGTATTTCTTATTTTTTTTATTTTGATTACATAAAAAAACTAAAAAATAATAATATATACATTGATCCTATGCCTCCGTAGAGTTCAAATCAATCTAAAAAAAATTAATCTACCACGATAAATTCTTGTGGTTTAAAATATAATCATCATTTATACATTCAATCAAATATAAAAATAAATAATAATCATAAAATTGAAATTTAGAACGCCTACAAAACAAAGTTAGCAACAGTTCTAAAACTATCCGATCCCGATAACCGTAAACAAAAAATAAAACGGCTCTGATATCAATTTGTTGGAGGTAATACTGCCAAGACAATTATTTTTTGTAAATAATTTTTGGTAAAAAAATTAATTGGACAAGCAAATGCCAAACTAGGCTCCAGATAAAACTTTTGACGTCGAACGATCAAAATAAAACTCATGTAACCAAAATTAATTTAGAAGAATACCTTTTGTTGATTTATTCTTTAACTACGATTTGATTCCAAGTTGAAACTCCAGTCAGATCTTCTACTGTATTCCCTTACGCGATCCTCGAACGTAGTGTGGATTACAGACTATCGAGAACTCGTACCGGCAGAACCCAGATATCTTTAATCTTGAAAGACAAAATATGATATTATGATATAAAACTGTTTCAGTCTACCCGCATATATATAGGGCTACAGCAGGGACTTGGGGATTAATTATGAGTAAAACTTCCAGTAGAACACAGATACCTACCAACGGTTTCTGTAATTATAGAAAGATGCAGCGATTTCTACAATTTTCATAAAACACCGAATTACAGTTCACACCACTAAAGAACTATAATTGCACTATAACCCATAATCTCAATACCTTCTTACATTGAGCTCGTGTTGTTAAATGCTTACTATTTCTCCCCACGTTAAGATTCTCGATACTTGCCAATTAAATTTAATTGTTAGCAATTTAATTTAATCGGCATCTTGATATTTTTTAAACCCTTCCGTTTAACTTATTTGACCACCGGATAATCAAATTCACATGTAGGATTTAGCCGATCAAAACTTATAAGCCTCCTTAAGGGAGTATCGTCAATCCCGATCTATCGGGACGTGAATTTTGTTAATAATTAATATTTTTTATATAAATAATACTATTATCCAACTCACCAAGAATATAGACCCATATAAGATCGCACCCTCTAATAAATCAAAATAACGAATATTAAATATAT
>JAOTRH010113666.1:0-15190 GCA_034768845.1 Heliamphora exappendiculata
TATATATAAAATAAAATTTAAGAGTACGTGATACGAATAATCTCTTTACTACTAATCACATATAATTACTTATTTTATAAGACTATATCTTTTCTTATTTTTAGTCTAATCAATCTTCTTGGACCTTAGTTAAACCTACCAAGAAATTAGGTCTCACCTTCTTGCGTGAAGAAATCAATGCATCATATGTTAGTATAATCTTTTTTTAACCTTAGTCTTCTAAAGGTAATTAACATGGTGGAGTGGTAGAGGAATTCATTCTTTATTTTTTTTTAAAAATGGTTCTTAAGCAATTGAAGAGTGGAAAAGGTGTGCGAGGGTCTTCTAGTTGACAATTTCAAGATAGGATGCTGATCCCAATCTCTCTCTCTCTCTCTCTCTCTCTCTCTCTCTCTTTCTGGGATTTCGTATAGGGCTCATATTTCCTGAGAAAATGATGATATTAGACTTCTTTCATTTATTTTTAATTTAATTAATTAGTTGAACATTAATTATAGTCAGAATAGCCACCATGAATCTTGTTTTGATGAGCATGGATATAGCTAGAGATGCTCATTTTCTCTAGGTTCGCTTGTGTTTTATTCTTTTGTTTTTGAATTTTTTTTTTCCGAATAGGGTTTTACATGTACATGGTATATATTCATCTCATATTCATTGTATAGAAGTTCTATTAGTCATAGTAATGATGTGACAGTGACATTTTTGCAAATATTATTCATAGTAATAAATTGTCAATGGCTGACTTGTTACTCAAGACTTGAGACTTTGGAATTTATTTTGTCATAAATCTTAAGTTCGAAACATTTTAGGCATTATCAACTATTTGAAACTAGCAATTTATACGAGGTTTTGTATCGACTTTAATCGAGTCTCCTGTTAGTGGATAGTGGGATTGATTTTTCAAAAATTGTCTAGGTACTCATAAGCTGGTCCGAACATGCTGAGATATTAAAAAAATAAAATTTCATATTAATTTCTCATAAATTGTCGTAAATAAGTCACACCAGTTTTAATATATATGCATGCACCCAAAATTGCTCAAATGTATATGTTAGAATATCATTATGTGCATGGACGTGTACTTTCATGTATGTAATAATGACAAATGAATATGATGTTAATTTGATTAATCAGCGCTCTATGGTGGTTTAATTGTATTCTTTATTTTTTTTGGAATAATAGAATTAATTAAAATTATTTATTATTGTTGCTTTTAAAAAAATGTGATTTTCCAATTGAGGACAGCATCCAATTCTTCATTTATCATTTCTGGCATGCTTAATTGTTTCAAGTTCGTGATTGAGATTAAAGATCCCCAACTTTATGAACTGTTCTAATTCCTACATTGGCTCTTTGTAGGCTAAATTTCATAAAATTTGTTTATTTTTGTCATTTTTAAATTTTTTTTAAATTTTTGACTAAATTTTTTTATTTTTCGAATGATCCCCTACTAAGAAAAGGGGTATTCCTGGTGTTTGTCAAGCGTCGGTAAAATTTATCCAAAACATCACCAATTAAAACGCCAAGAAAAATGCCTGCAATAAGTGTTTTACCAGCGTTTATTTAAACGCCAAGAAAAATATGCTAGGAAAAATACTTTTTGCTATAGTGATCTCGACGAGATGAACTGAAAAAGTACGTAAAAAATTCTCTAAAGACAAAATAATATAAAATTTGGCTTGTTAGCTTATTTTTATTTTTTTTAAATTTTTTTTATATTTTGATCAAAAAAATATATTTTTTCTGCTCGTCTTAAAGAGATGAATCGAATACTGTAATAATTTGACTAAACGATAAAAAAAATTAATTAATTGTATCTTGTTTGGGTTTTGGTTTTGTTTCCTTAGAGTTTTAAGATTAAAACTATTCTTGTTTGGGTGTAGAATACAAATTTCTTTACTGATTAAAAAAAACAAAAACAAAAAAAATAAAATAAGCAAATATGGCCATTATTTGGCATTCGTAGTCTTTGTTCTTTTCCTTTTGTTTTCTTCTTCAAAAGAGGCGGGATGGTCAAGACAAACTCATCTAAACACAGTGTACTGATTCTGTTCTTGACTTATGTCAAGTAACTAATACAATATCTTGCAAAGTATGAAAACTGTTGGTTAAGAAAATGAAATATAACCAGTTGAGTTAAAGTCGTCAATTGAAATCAATCTTAAATTCAAAAAAATTGTATTCGACTCCCACGGGCAACGTACTGTTTAACCCAGTTTGTGGGTCTTATGGATGAGTTCGTGCACCCCGAGTTAATTGTTCCAGGATAGGTCCAAAGCGACCCTGCCTAAAACAGGTTCCCAAGACACCAAAAAAAAGAGATTAAGATTGTGTATGGGACATGAATTTGGATGGAAAATAAAATAAAAAGGGATATTTACTTAAAAGAGAAGAAATGTATATAAATATTTGGGTGAGTTTGGAAAATGAGAAGACATGAATATATATATATATGCTAAAATATTCTTTTCTTTTATGTTCGGCTATAAAAAAAGGTGCAATTTATTGGATTTTTCCTCTTTTTCTTTTCTCTTGAAAAATTCAAAATCCAAACTCAGACTAAAGTTGAAAAAACAGATCGTGCAATAGGTGTTAATGAGTTTTAATAAGGGAGATGTTGAGAAATTACGGGCTATATATCTCTCCTCATCATACAGTTGAGGAAGTGGTTTTGCATCCATGTGTATATTTAATTCCAAATAAAGGGGGCCTGCCCAGTTTCTTTTTCTAATTGGGAACTTCTTTTTCAATTAGGGACGCAAAAGGGCAATGGGATGCCCACGGATTACTAACGTATATACATACACAAATACATATATACTCATATAAACATATACATACATACATATAAATTCTTTGTGTCTAAAAGCACTATTGAAATATACGCCCGGGCTAAATTTAGAAAATTTTGTTCATTTTTGTTTTATTTATTTATTTATTTCTTCATATTTTGACTAATTTTTTAATTTTTTGAATCGTCGCGATGAGATGAACAAAAAAAGTAAGAATGTTAATCAAAAGACAAATTTTTTTTACTAAATGCGAAAATAAATATCATAAAATTCAGCTTATTGCTTATTTTTATTTTTTGTTTTTTTTGGTTATATTTTGATTAAATTTCTTACTTTTTAAACTTGTTTTGGTGAAAGAAGTAAAAAAGTATAATAAATTTACTAAACGATAAATTTTTTTTACTAAAAATAAAAAAAATAAAATAAAATAAGTAAATAAGCGATTATCTCAAATGGGGGCATAATTTGACAATAGTGGTGTTCTATTATAATGCATAGAGAGAATGTGAGAAGAAATGGAGATGATAAATGTGTTTGTTTTGGAAAAACAAATTTAAAATAAATTTATTAAAATAAGAGAATGAGTTATTTAAATTTTGTTTAAATCAAAAAAAATATGAGAAGAGGAATGTGGGAGAGTTAAAAGTAGTCAAATCAATCTCAATTAAATTTTTTTGTAGCTGAGTATATATTAAATATTTTTAAAAAAATATAGAATCTTAACTGTAGAAATCTAAATTTTAGTTAACCTCAATTGTTCTTTAATTTTAATTAATCTAAATTGTTTTTATTAAAACGTGCATTCTAAAAAAAAAAAAAAATCTTAAAAATTAGATTATTTTATTATATAGATTATTCTTTCAGATTTATTTAAATGTGGCTACTGAAATACCTAATTATTAAAGTCAAAACTTAGATGCTTCCTTGTATATCTAATCCTAATTATGCGTCTTTGAGACGAGTGAATTGACTTTGGTGCCTCAAAAGCAGCGCAGAGAGAGAGAGAGAGAGAGAGAGAGAGAGGCTCCATGTTTAATGTATTCTATGGGTAGAGAAGAAAGTGAAATGGAAATTGATCTGTCTCTGAAACTAGATGCTCAAGATGAATCAAAAGAAGATGAACAAGACCTCCTTGATCATCCAATGCTGTCACTGGATAAGAAAGAAGCAGAAGCAGAAGCAGAAGCAGAAGAAATTGAGGATTCATCAGTTGATATGTCCTTGCAAGATAACTTCAAGACAAAAGAGGTATAGTAACAAACCTAAATACCAAATCTCCCCTCTCTCCCTCTCTCTCTCTCTCTCTCTCTCTATATATATATATATATATATATATTTTTATATTTATATGTATGTATATGGGTGTTTCATATATATGTTGTATATAAGCCATATCCATGTGTGCAGGCAGAGAGAGAGAGAGAGAGAGAGAGAGAGAGAGAGAGAGATTAATTATGGTAATTATGCATCTCTCTATATCTATACTTCTATAGGTTAATATCAGTAACATATAAACATGGCTTCATAATTATCAGGTTTTAAATCACCGTATTCATATTGTTATTGGTGATATGATTATATATCAGCCAATATCAAATACTGTCAATCAATAGGTTGACAAATATAAGTATTGAAGGTTCAAATTTTGAATATGTATCGTTCGATATAATACAAAACGGCTGATGTTTAAGATCGTTCCTCGTATATCTATAGGTCTATAAAACTATAGATAGATTGATGATGAAGTAATTATTGGGTTATATTAGTTATCTGTGTTGCAGATGGAGATGAACCGCATGAAAGAAGAGAACAAGGTGTTGAGGAAGGCAGTAGAGCAAACAATGAAGAATTACTATGATTTGCAGATGAAAATTGCGGTTATCCAACAAAATAACCAAAAGAAGGTAACTAGCATAATTTCAAACGTAAATCTAAGGCTAACTTAATTATGACTTTTTTTTTTGCAATTTTGATCTTTCAAATTATGGATCTTGCCTCCTTAATTATCAATTCCTTTTCCCTTATGAACAATTTTATGTGATATTCGAGGATCCTAAGATCTTCCTCTCACTGAATGGAAATGGAAACGCTAATCAAGAGGCGAAAAGAAGTTCAACAACTATTGATATCAATTCCCAAACACCGTCATCACCATCACAAGAAGATGATCCCAGAGAGTGTGAATTAGGGCTGTCTTTGAGAGTTCAATCTAATTCAAGTCAACAACAAAAAGAGGAAGATAAAGAGGAAGAGAGCAAGGAATCAGATGTGGCAAGGTTTACACCGGCACAAAGTAAGCTACACCGAACCGACATGGCCGGAGTCCCACATGTTAGTTCTCCACCCAATAGAAAAGCTAGGGTTTCTGTAAGAGCAAGATGCCAAACAGCCACAGTGAGTTTAATTAATTCACAATTTTTACTCTCTTTTTTCCCTTTCTTTTTTCCTTTCTCTCTAATTTATGAAGTTTTATAGATCTTAATTAAGTAGAATTACAATTAATTCTAGAATTTATCATATATAGATGAATGATGGTTGCCAATGGAGAAAATATGGGCAAAAAATCTCAAAAGGAAATCCTTGCCCACGAGCCTATTATCGTTGCACCGTCGCTCCTGGATGCCCAGTTAGAAAACAGGTATGAATTTGTATAAATGGTTTAATATTCCTGTAATGTATGACACATTTTTTAAATTTTTTTTCATTTTTCAAAAAATATAATTTTGCGCTGATTGATCGCCTTTCATTGAATCATAGTTAATTTGAACAATATTTCTGTATACATAAAATTAACTACAAAATAAGATTGTTAATTGGGACAATTCTTCTAAGTACACAAAACTAACTATAAAACGAACTACAAAAAATAACCTCTGTCAACCAGGGGATCCCTTTTGTACATCGCTGGTTGGTTTCTTGTCAACTACGTGATCTCTTTTGTACATTTGGGTTGTAAAAGATGTTTGATGTATCTTTATAAAGGTATCAATTTCTTTAGATACCTTTCATCCTCTTTTTATATAAAATTTTTCTCTTTATCGTTCAAAAACAAAAAAAAAAACTTCTGTCATTGATGCCCATCTTTTTATAAGCCAAAAAAAATTATTAATCTCAAAAGAGTTCAAGTGATAAAAGAAAGCAAAAAAAATAGCTCGACAACATCGCTAAAAAAAAACATCTCAACCTAGTTGGCACTCACAATAAACATATAGACCTCACATGCACATAAATAGCCGGGATCAATTTATTTAGCTAGTTGTGTGGTTGAATTCTGTCTGCTTAGAATTTTTCAGACTTCAGAATTAAAATTATCAACTCTTTCTATGCCTCTAATCATTCTCTCTTTCTCTCTTTCTCTCTCTCTCTCTCTCTACTGTAATACTATTATTAACAGGTGCAAAGGTGTTTAGAGGACATGTCAATACTGATCACAACCTATGAAGGGACCCATAACCATCCACTCCCTGTGGGGGCAACAGCTATGGCGTCAACAGCATCCACAGCTGCATCCTTCATGTTAGTAGACTCCACCAATCCTCTCTCACATGGCTTCCCAAACTTCACCCAATTACCTAATTCCTTCCCATACCAATATTCCTCTCACATGATCAACCCTATCTCCATCTCTCCTTATACAACAAGTGTCAGAAACCTTAACCCTAATGATCCTTCCAAAGGGATTCTTCTTGACCTCACCCACAACAATGCTTCTGACCTGCAACAACAATTACCTACAGCGGCGGCAGCAGCGGCAGCGGTGGCGGTGGGCTCCTCGAGCTCGGCAGCTCAATTAGGGTTTCCTTGGATGCAAAGCAAGCCGAGCCATCTTTTTCCGACTCGTAGAGGAACGGAGGAGACCGCGGCAATGGCGGGAGGCTGGAAAGGAGAAGAGAACAAGTCTCTGGCGGAGAACGTGAGCGCCATTGCTTCTGATCCTAAGTTTAGGGTCGCCGTCGCGGCCGCCATCTCATCGCTCATGAATAAGGAAAGCCAGGCGAGTCATCCTATGGCGGCGCCTTGCTTGGCTCCCAAGGAAGCGGAGGGCGGTGGCTCCGGCGGGAGCGATTGGGTGCTTGAATCTCTCTCTGCAAATGACAGACCCATAAGGCATTCACCATGAAGAAATTTGAATGGTGGTTCTGGTAGCTTCATCTGTTCAAACTTCAAAGACAATGTTAATTACTTCTTCTTTTTTGGAACGAAAAAAAGAGCATTATAAATATATAGATATAAAGAAAAAGTATAACATAAATTTTAATGCAAAATAACACGCAAGAAAGATAACCAATAAAAGAAAAAACTAAAAAAATAAGAAACTCTCCAGCTGAAGGCTAACACAGAAGTAGAAGCTTCCAACTGATTAACAGAAATAGAAGCTTCCAACTGATTGGTGAGAAAACAACTAAACAAGGTACAATCCTTAATGAAGGATGCCTCAAGGTTGAAGATGACTTCCTTCACTCTTGAAATTCTATTTTGCAGTTTATCTTTTATTCATAGTCATGTTCTTAATTTTGTTAAATACACCACCTCCTCATAATCAGCGCTGACAATGTTAATTACTGATATACAGATACGTATAGATATGTACTAATTATCATATTATTATTATTATTATATTGTTATTGTTATTTTCTGGATTTGGATCTCTCTTTGTTCTACTTTTGTTTGATTGGGTTCCATGTGAGCTCCTTGAATATTCAAAAAACCTCAACCTCACCAGATCATATGTAATCTATGGGAGCTATTTTTGCATGTAAATAGGTTATTTGTGATGTTGTCCTCAACTTGATTAATAATGTAGTTTATAAAGTGAGATCAATTTCTTTTGTTTGGCGTTTCAATTAAAAATAATAAATGGACATAACAATTAGTGATAGGTTTTGATTACCATGTTACATGTCAAGTCCTTGCAATTTACTTAAAAAAATTTCATCTATACATGGAAAAGCGAGCATCACGCATTGTTACCGGAGAATTGAACATCTTTATGTATTGTTATATATATAGTTACATAAAAGAAATTAATTCCTTGCATTAATCGTGCAAGAAACCTCTTAATTTTTCACACATTATATATATATATATATATATATATATATATTGGCAATACGGTGATCATGTCTCGAATCTCAACTGATTTCAAACAAGATTAACTGATATTTGATAAATATTCATAATAAACGTCTAAAAATCCTGTTACGTATCGATCTACTAACTATTGGCATGAATTACTGTACGAAGATCAAATAGAAATATATTGTCTTTTTTCACTCATTCAAAATAAAGCATAAATGTTGCAAGGGACCTAGGATAATTCTAAGATTAATATAATTCTTTTCCTTTATGAGGAGAAACTCGTCGTGGAGGAATTTAAGGTCTATGAATGTTCTTTTACACATATAGACCAAACAAAAAAATGAAAAAAATCAAGACCGATGACGGAGAGGCAATAGAGGGATGAGAAGAAAAAGACCGAGGCTGAACAGAAAGAAGGGGAGAAGTAGGAGGATGAACAAAAAAAATATAGTATTTAAAAGGAGACAAAGAGTGGTTAAATGGACCCCGAACATCAGAATGAAGATGAAGTGGAGAAGAATCAGTGAACATTGAGGCTGGTAGATGTAGATGACGACTCTTAGCAGAACAGCAGGAGGGGCACAAAGAAGAGTTGTTGGATTTATTGAGAAGAGGAAGATGAAACAGTTGCAAAACACGTTGAAGCTTAGAGGAGGAAGGATGACTCCTGCGTTGATGCCAGACTTCAAGTGTAGAGACTGTAGCATTCGATGCTGTGGAGAAGACAGAGTGGGGAGGCACCAATGGCTGCTGAACAGAAGGGGAATGGATGCTATAAAGACCTTGTGACAAAGAACCTCTATAAAGAATGTGTTTGGTTCGATTGCCCTGGATCACAAAAGATGAGGTATCAAAAGTAATAGTACAATCATTATCAGAAGCCAAACGATGTACGGAAAGAAGATTAGACTTGATATGAAGAACATGCAGCATATGTTTAAGTCGCAGAGGTGTGGTTGGAGTTGGTAACAGTCCATCACCTGTGTTTTGAATAGGAAGTTGAGCTCTACTACCCACAGTGACACTATCAGAACCATAATAAGGTTGATGAAAGCTAAAATTATTGAGATCAATGGTGATGTGATCAGTTGCAGCTGTGTCTAAAAATCATGGAATGGGATCTGAATGAGCAGGAGTTGATGTGGTGACCAATGCCTGAGGTTTAGCTCCATGTGAAAAAGTAGAGTTATGAGAAACGTTGGAAGCTTGATAGGCAAGATCAAGTCTGTGAAAGTAATCAACAGCCGTATTGTTGTTTCTGCCACAGATTTGACAAGGCTGTCTGCGATCAGAAGGCATGGATAAAAAATGATCGGATCTTTGTTGCCTTCTCCCTCTGTTGAAGAATCTGTTACCTTTAAAGGTATTCCTTCCTCTGTTATTGGACCAGGAATTACCTCGAGATTCACCAGTGAAATTTTGTGAGTTAAAATTACAGACTGAATCATAAGCAATTGACACTTCTGTGGTGTTAATTTCCTTAGATTCAACATGAATTGATTCATCAACTAGAAGTGCAGAGAGTTGTTCCATGGATTGAATATCAGATCTGGTACGTATGTTGACCTTGAAAGAGTTAAATTCATCCGGAAGGCTATTTAGAGTCAACAGAATGAGATCTTCCTCATCCATCTTCGTTGACGCTAAAGCAACTTGATCTGACAGTTCTTTGATTTTGTTAAGATATTCTTCAATGGAGTCTCATCTTTTCTTAATATTGAGGAGTTTGATTTTGAGTTGTTGAATATGTGAATGAGAGAGAGAAGCATATTTTTTCTCAAGTATTTGCCATACTTTAGAAAACATACCTAGATGTAGAACAGAAGAATATACTGTGGGAGATAGAGTAGCAGTAAGACAACTGAGCAGTTGTGCATCTTCAAGCTGCCATTTCGTGAATTTAGGATTTGTAATTTTATCTCCATTGTTATTTATGCAGAACTCATGAGGCATTGTTGAGATCCATCCACATGCTCAAGTAGATGAGTGGCTCGAAGGAGATTTCTCAATTGGCTCTTCCAAATCATAAAATTCGAAGCATCTAGTTTTACTGTTACTAAAGAGCTGAGATTGGATATAAGAAAATTGAGATTGGATTGAGAACTAGAAAGAACTGAAGAAAACGACACCATTGGATCTAACTCGTTTGAGTTCGTAGGCTCTGATACCGTGAGAGAAACGTAATATGAGATATCGAGAGGGAACATAGAATGTTGAGAAAAGAAGAATTTGTTATTCTGTTATTTCTCACAAAAATATTACAGCTGAGCTCTCTATATATACAAACTGTATTGAGTCGGTATACACAAAGAAATGGTCTACAGTTATTGGAACACATAGAAAATTACACACAAATAAATCTAAGCCAACTATTTGTAATTTCTGTTTTGCAGGAACCATGATGTTAGCGGTCTGTTCTAATTCTAGGATTACCGTGGCCTAATGCTCTTTGGAGCCTTATAAAGGTGGTATTTCAGATAAGACTTTTTTATTTGTCGAGTAATTAAAGAATGTTAATAGATTTGTCACATTAGAATTTTTTTTAGCAAAAATATATTTTTCTTGCATAAATTTTAATTATGGTGAGATTATTTCACTACTTATTAATTTTCATTTCTTTTATTATTATTATTTTTTTGCAAACTTGAGACGGAGAATAAATTTTAGTTTGTTGAGATTTAAGGTAAGAAAGTTTTGTTTTCTCTTGATAAACCTAGCTCCGAGTAAATAGTATTTTATTCAACCATATATAATTACTTAAGGTTTATAGACATTAATCTATTTTTATTTTCTTATGCCTTTAGAAGTAGATTTTTTTTTTCAAATGAGTTTTTATAAGCCCTTGGATAACGATGTTTTAATTTAAACATATTTGTGAACTTTTTGATCGATGTTAATAGTTTATTTTATTGTGCATTTGAAGTTATGAAAAGGGATTTTTTTGGTAGGGGGGGGGGGGTGTGTGGGCCGCCGGGAGTTCTTTAAATTAATATAAATAAATAAATAAAAACTTAGAATCTAAAAGAAATTAGAGGTCTCAGTAAAATTGGAGGCATTAGGCTGACACCTAACTCGCCTAAGACACGAGTCAACTCTCAAGAGTGGGGGTGCAACCTATGGCAAGCTATGGTCACATATTTAAAAGTGTCCCATTTTTTCTTGAAAAGTTTCCATTTATTAGTTCCGGCGGTTGGAGGAGAAGGCCAAATCTTTATTGATGGAGTTAATGCTAAAGAAGGATTGTACCTATACGAGAAAGAGTTGAATCTCTTCTGCTTTAGCTAGCTAGGTACGTACAATCTAAATTTTGTTGAAAGATTTCATGTCCTCTCTCTCTTTTGCATTTGGAATGTGGGTCCTATTTTGGCTTCAGCCTCCAAGCAAGATTTTGTAGATTTCATGAGGTAATTGTTAAGGGTATTTATGGTATTTTATAAAACTTGTAAATTTTTGCTATATATATATATATTTGTGTACGACGTATATAGTAATAACTTTGGTATTCTTTATTCCGATACTAAAACAACTGCTAAAATTGTGAACATAGTTCATATTAATTGAACTAAATCAATAAATCTTGTGTGCACATAATAGTTTTTGGTTTTTTTTTTTTTTTAATTATTATTTTTTGTATTCGTATCCCTTTGTCGACCCGTTATTAAGATTCTGTAAATTCCTAACTATAAATTAATGACATTCATTAGTTTGCCATTTGTAACTTGCAAAGTTTGTCAGCCTATAGAAATTTGAAGCTGCATTGAGAAAGTACTGATCAAGAACTGAAATGTGCTTAATTAGTAGGTACCAAACCTAAATCTATGATACCGCTGTGGCAGTTCAATGTGGATATATATGTTTCTGCAGAAGAGTAAGCAATACCTTCGAGTACGCCACTTTCAGATATGCAGTTGGATTACGTGCGCGGATTTAAACTAAAAATCTAATTACAAATAACGATAAAAACATGTTTCGTACCAAAAAAAAAAAAAAAAAAAAAAAAATTAAGCACAAGTTCTTGTCAGTAAAACTTCAATGGTCTGTAATGGG
Source organism: Heliamphora exappendiculata (assembly GCA_034768845.1). NCBI lineage: Eukaryota > Viridiplantae > Streptophyta > Magnoliopsida > Ericales > Sarraceniaceae > Heliamphora > Heliamphora exappendiculata. Next base: position 11,919 of record JAOTRH010113666.1, read on the forward strand.
TTTATGTGGATTTAAATATATGCACTTAGATTTTTTCCGAGGTAAGCTATATATTTCACCTTTAGCTGCCAATTTATTAATGCCTTGAAGATTATTTCAGCTAGGGCTTTTAGAGGAGTAATTTGAGACTATAATTCTTATTATATATAGCAAATACTTTTTCTTTCTTGTCGCTAGGTATATCGTCAAACCATGTAAATTTTATTTTATGTGTGATTGTTTAATTTTTTAATTGCTTTTGTGAAATCTTATTATCGCATAATTAACACTAGCAATTAGCATGATATTGGGGGTATCTCTGGCACAGCTTATTTAATTGAGCCCCTAATCGGTAGTGAATGGTGGGATTAAACTCCTAATAATTAGTTGAACTACACACAAGTTGAATTGAATATCTTAAAATATCAACAACAACAAAATTCTAAGTTTGTCTATAAAGAGCAGAACTCATGCGTACTTTTCCCTTAAATTCTCAAGCTAATATCAATTTATGCTTCTCTGTGTTGCTCAAAACCTCCGTGGGTGGCCTGGTTCGTTTAGGTAATTGTATCATTTCCTAAAGCTACCACTTCCCTTTTCTTATAATTATAGAAAAGAAGACTTCTTAAATCTCTTTCATGCTCATGTCATATTGGAGAAGGAAAAACATGCAAATTTTGATCCAGGTTAATTTGAATTTTCATTTTTTAGATATTTGAGAACTCACTTCTAAGTTACTTGGAATTCCGACTCGAACCTTGTTATAGTATGTTAGGACTTGACACGTTAGAGAAAATGTATCTTAAGAATCTAAAGTTTTCGCAAGCTAGAGAAAATGCATCTTAAGTACATCAATTAGTGGGTAGAAATTGTACCTTTCGAATCACGAACGGATAAGAGAGGTAGGTTCCCTACATCCCATTTAACCTAAATTTGATTATTATTCTTATAGAGTTGCTTACTATATATCAATGGGTATTAGGCATCAAAATTTGAATATTTATAGACGGAAAATAATAAACCTTTCCTTGCAATCATTCACCAACGAAGAACTAAGTTTTTCTGGTCATTAGTGTCCCGGTTGCATCCAAGTTAGTGTGCAAAAGACTCAATTTGGTACTTAGTTTGTATTTGGGCTAGTTTATTTTTGAGACTTTTTGACTTAAAAGCCACAAAAAAGCCAATTGGTTTGTTTTATTAGGTTTTTTTAAATACTTTTTTTCTACATGATTTAATATTTATTTTTTTACAAACAAGTCAAAATACCTAAAAGTTATTAAAAAAAAGTTAGTCCAAACATAGGCTTAATATGCCAAAAAAAAAAAAAAGAAACTGCAAGATTATTCAGTGAAAAACTCTAGCCCATGTTATGGTGAAATTAAAATAGATGTAATTATCTAATAAAAAAATTAAAATAGATGATTGGTTCCCACTGGGGTAAAAAAGGAAAAAAAATCTTGTTTTTAGACATCGCGAAACCCAAACCGACTTTATATGTGAAGGTTTGATCTAGCTAGCATTTCATGGGCATTACCTTCCATAAGAATGTTAATGAATTAGGTGGAACTAGTTTTCCCCACATTTTGTTTTAAGTGACTAAATAGATGTATTATCTGAAAATTGATCAAGCCCATTGGGCCCATTTGATAGGAGGAGATTGGCATCTAAAATTTGAGTAAGCCCATTGGCCCATTGAAAATTGAGAAAGCCCATTTGCTCAACCAATATAAGATTGAAAATTGGGCAGGCCCATCTACCTTGGCAGTTCCTCACCTCCTCCTCCTTTAGGAAATTTTAACATGGGGATTTAAAGCATAATGGCCTCACTTTGTTATGATTAATTTAAAGTTGATCTTTCAGCCTTTTTAAAATTATACAAAAATTAATTGTCAAATGACAACATTTTTTTTCTATACCGTGGTTTAAAGTCGCTTTTAAACTAAATAAATTTTTTATTTATTTAACTTAAAATTTTAAAAGCAAAAAACACAATTTTAAATCAAATTCTCAAAAAAATGTCAATATCATAATCAAGAGATAAATCCCATAATATTTAGTGTAGAGTGACATAACTTACACTCTTGAAAGCTCATAATCCAAGACCCAACATTGAATTGTACAAAAATATTTTTAAATAGATCGATTTCATATAATTAACTTCTTCAATTAAACATAATACATTAAATGCAATAAGACGAGAGGCCGAGGATTGGTAAAAATTTAAATTTAAAAAACGAGGTAACTTTTGGAAACAAGTTTGTAATCATTTAATAATTTGGGACATGATGTTAGTACTCCTAAGATTAAAAAAATTATATGACAAGCTTAAATTAAAATATGAATGTTAACTTGACTAACTTTACAACAAATATGGTTGAATTAAAAAATTTAATAATTAAATCTTTTATATTATAATTCAGAAGAAAAAAATATTTAAAAACACCACCATAACCTTTCACTTTCTGCCTATTTTTTTTTCAGATTTATTTTTAAAAATATTTAAGCTTATAAAAATATAATAGGAAAATTGCACACGTGCTAGTGTGGTAATTTCAATGTTAACCCTCGAAATTTCCAATGCTAACCCCACTAACCGGCAACGAGAGTGAATGGCCAGGATCGATAAGATCAAATCAACGGTTCAAATTGCTTTCGACACCAATTCTACTGCAAACAAATTTCAAGTTTTTCAGTCGAGGGTTTTTGCAGAGAGAGAGAGAGAGAGAGAGGGAGAGAGGTTTTTGGGTTCTCCCAGCATAAACCCCACAAAAAAAAAATGGGTAGCGCCGCCGTGGAGAAGACGGAGGAAGAGCTTCGAAAAGAGATCGAGGAGCTTAACCGCCAAAGATGGGAGGTCACCCCTCTTTCCTCTCTCCCTCTGTCTGAATCTGTTTCCCTTTTTCTAGTGGTTTTGATAGTTGTTTCGTTGGTACAGATTACGGAGCGGCTTCGCGATCCGAGAGGTCTCCGTCGCGGAGGTTTGTCGGTCTCCGGTCCTCGGAATTTCAGTGCCAACAGCGGCCGGCAGCGTGGATTTGTTAGACCTGTAACCTCTCTCTCTCTCTCTCTCTCTCTACATATAGATAAATCTAGCAGGCTACGGATAGTGCATTTTAAGTCGCATAAATTGTTGCATACTGACAAGTATGAAGCATCTTCACACGACTTGATGTAGAGTCCATCGTACTTGTAAGTATGTGGTGATTTGTCCAGTGTAATATAATAATTTTTTCTAGAGTTTTTGTATATATATATATATATATATATATATATATATATATATATATGTATAT
>JAOTRH010113697.1:0-15188 GCA_034768845.1 Heliamphora exappendiculata
TGAAAGTAATTTTGAGGTGGGACAGTGGTTTCCATTAAGTTGAACAAAAATTTTTACAGTTAGATTTATTTGATGTTAAAATCAAACTTGAGAGAAAGTTTGTGTAATTTTTGAAACCATAGGACAAATTTTTGTTTTTGTCAGAAATTTTTGGGGGATCAAGTGTAATTTCTCTTACTTTATTTTGTTGCAATATTACACTAATATAAAATTATTTATAACTGTATTCATGCAATATTACACTAATATAAAATTATTTATAACTGTATTCAATAAAATTAAGTTATTGATTATCATAAAAAATCACTCCCATGTCTCTCCCTATTACCTTTGGTTATATCTCAAGCAAATAAAAATACTGGTCGCTCATTTATAAATGGAAATAACCATAATTATTGATAAAAAATTTTAGTTTAAAATTGAGAAATTTAATTTTGAAATTGAAAATTTTAAAATTGAGAAATTTCTCAATTTTAAAAATGTGAAATTTAAATTGAGAAATTTTTAAATTTTAGAAATGAAAAACTAGGTTTAAAATTATAAAGAAAGAAAAAAAAAAGAGAGATTTTCTTTTTAAATTAAGAAAATTTTCTATTTCAAAAAATACGAATTTGATCAAATTCTTAGGTTTTATTATTTTTACATAATTTTACATTCAATACAAATTTTATTTGATAGGTTTCGATGAAAAAGATTTCAAAAATATTAATATTATTAAAAATGAATCTCTATATTGAAGATTTTAAAAATATTAATATTATTAAAACTGAATCTATATATTGAAGTTATAAAAACTTAAAGTTTACAAGTACTAATTTTTTACTTGTAAATTTTAAATTTCTATTTAGAAATAATAGTTAATCTGTCATAATCAATATTTTTATTTAAAAATAGGACTCTATATTTAAAAATCTTAGTAATTGGACTAAATACTTATACAAATCTTTCAAATAGAAATTTGAATGTTACATTCATTTTTAATTTTGTTTTCTTTTAAATAATTTTGAAACATTTGAAAATATTTTAGTTTTCATGCTAATCAAAATAATACACCAAAACAAAATTTTGATGCTTAAGTATAACTAATAATTATCTTGAGCAACAAGGCCAGTCCAATTTTTTCACTAATTTTTGGGGGGTAAAAAAAAAACATCAAAATTTTTCAGAAGCTTTTTAAAATCTGTATTAGCCTCTTTGTGCTTTCTACTTATTTGTTAAAAAAAAAACTACAAAAATATATATACTTCGACGAGATGTCTCAGTTAATTTGCGAGGAGAAAGTACAAAATTTATTATGAGTAACACTAGTGGAGGAATTTTCGACACGACACAATAATATCACTCGAACCTTACATGAAATTAGAGGGTCATTGTGGACTATTTCGATACAAAATTAAAAAAATAACACGACTCAATAGTACATTTAATAAATAGGTTGGATTAATGCCGACCCCGTATAATTCAAAAATAATCCATTTAACACGTTCAATATTCGTGTTAACCCGAAACGAGACACGAACCCAAAATTCATTAAAAACGCGTATATAACTCGATTACAAATTTTCTCTCACTCACTCAGTGGTCTCTTTCTAAGGTCCTGATTGGCAACTTGACTTTTGTAGTTTTTTGACTAAAAATATAGAAAAGTTAATTTTGCCCGTTTGATAAAAAAATAAAAAAATTAAAAAATTAAATCAAAATACAAGCACCCAAATATTCAAATCAAACTCTTACCACTTTTAAAATACAATAATATTTTGAACAAAAAATCAAAAATCTAATTTTTTACCCAAACAATCAACTTTAAAAAAATTAGCTTAAAAGTTAAGTTACCAAATAACATACTTTAAACTCAATTTAATTTTTTAACTAATAATAAAAAAAATAAAAAATAAAAAAATTAACTTTTAAACTAATTGTAAATCATGCCTTTTAAGCCTATCTTATTTAAGAAACTTGTTTTTGACGATTTAGGCATGACGATATAGATTGGAATATGAAAAAAAAAAACACAAAAAACACAATTTCGCATATCAATACATAGATAAATGTTACTTTTAAAAATATAATAAGATTAAAGTATATAAATATTATATCTATTTTTCTTCTTTCATCTTATTTTTTTTTCATATTTTTGATTTTAATCATTCACTAATAATTATTTTTTACTTTATTATTTTTAACTCATTGGTGTCGCTCTATTACAATTTTACAAACCATCCTCGATATATTTTTGCTCCATCTGCTTACTCAATTTTTTTTATATTTTTGTTTTGATAAAATAAGAAATTAGAACGAGAGGCTACATCACCGCTATTATCCCCCATTGCTATTAAAGAGGTTAGCCCAAATACATATGAACCGACCCAAAGTTTAAAATCTATCCCAACGGGATTGAAAACCTGAAGAGCCAAGAGACTCAATACATAACACGAGCTAGACTGGACCAACTTCCCAATTTCGGTCGAACATAATGATGAAAAACCTAACCGAGGTCAGAGGGTATTTAATGCGATGGGACAATCGAGCTTGGTGCATTAATGGCATAGTCGCGTTCGTACATCTCTGCACTGAATAACACATGATATGACCCGAAATAATTAAGCAGCTCATTTGGCTCCGCAAAAAAGACTTCAGACAGACTCCAAAAGGAAAAAAAGGCTATTCTCACCAAAATTGAACCTGGGGGATCACCCCATTCTCGCCAAAATTTACCTATAAATACTAAACTCGATGACGAGGTACATACATAACTCTATTTACTGAAACTCTACAAAGTTTTCTTCGGTGCTATCGATCTCTATTCTACAATTCGCTAACTTAGGCATTAGAGGGGCACCTGGCCAAACCCGCCGACTAATCTCACCCTTATTTTTTAGTACAGAAACGATTAAGCCAACGAATCAAATAAAGTGGGCTTAGTTTTTTTTGTTCTCTCTCACCCTTGTGGATTCACTTCGCACGGCTATTGCTAGCTCTAGATGCAAATGTTCAAATTCAACATAAAATTATCTGGACAATGGCTTCCAATAGCAAAACTAGGACACACTCGACACCTCCTTTCTTCAATGGACTTTAATTCACATACAAAAGTCAATGTTGTCCAAAATTATAATGCTAAATTTATAGTATTCCTTAAGTATGACACCCTACAAACAATTGTCCATAAGATGAACCCTAGCTTTAAGGCATGCACTTAAGCTTTCGTCTTTTGTTTGGTTTCACTTAAAAGTTGATTTTTTTATTAAAAAATTAGTTTTTAAACAATATCGTTTGACATATCTAAAAGGTTATTAACTTTTTTTTACTTTAAAAAAAAATCTATACACATTCTAAATACTTTATTTTTTTTGAGTAAAATGATTATAGTCTTAATTAAAAAAATTAACTCTTTTTACAAAAATAAAAAATTGTATCATTATCTTGAACACTCCAACTTAAAAGAAAAAAAGTAAAAATATTAATAAAAGTCAAAAACAAAAAATATATTACAAAAGATTTAACAATCTAATTTTTTTTTCTTTCTCTTTTGTTTTTCTTTAAAAAAAACTTTAACTTTTTAAAAATCAAGCTTTTAGGACATTCCAAACTGAACTTTCAGCCTAAAAACACAGAAAGTAAAAATAGTTCATTTATAAAAAAACAAATTAAAAATTTAAAAGTTAAAAAAATTAAATTAAATTATAAATTGATAGAATACTCTATTTAAAAACTACCATCAAATTCTAAAAGATAATAATATAACTACTTGATAACTTATTTATTATTAATGTCAACTATATATAATTATTATAATCAACTATATAAAATAAAAATACTATCAAATTTAAATAAAAAGTAAAAAAAAATTACTTTTTACACAACTAACCAACTTTAAAAAGGTGGATTAAAAGCTATTTTAGTAAAGGATTAATTACACTAGGGTCTTATTTTTTTTTAAACTTATTTTTGTGATATATTCTATTTATTTTTTAACTATTCCAAAAAAATCATATTTTTGAAAGTTAAAGTGATTCTAAATACACACAAAACATTCTTAAATACGTCCACTATTTTTTTATAATGTAAAATTATCATTAAGGATAAAATCCTAACCATTTTTTTCTCTCTTTCTTATAGAGATGTCAAATAGCACTTAGTCTCACTTATCTCTAATAGTTGGAAATATGTAAACTCACATAATAAATAAAATATTTTAAAAATGATAATTTATAAATATTTGGATTCTCTGGTCCGGATAGACATGATTTATTTGTTTATTAACTTATTTTTTAATTAACAAATAAATCAAATTTCATTTAAATAAGGTAGTTTGGATAACTTGTGGTTTATTTGTTTATTTAGTTTATAAATAAGTTTATATAACTTATTTGATTGATTGATTAATTTATTATTTTTTTACTATTTAGTTACCCAAATAACATAACTTATTTTTTAATTTATAAACTAAATAAATCATAAGTCAAATTACCCAAATGGGACCTCTCTTGGGAACTTAGGAAGTTGCATGGAAGGTGCTATTGTAATCTCTCTTGGGATTGTGAACTCATAAATAAATGAGAGAAGAGTATAAAAATCACTTTTAGAGATAAGTTCTGTTTGACAAATATGAATCACAAAGCATCAATATGTTTATTAATTATCACTCAAGATGTTTAGGTAATGAGTCTTGGGTCCACACTACTATGCTTTTTGAAAATGAGTGAAAGCATTCCAACTGGCATTGGATTTTGTTGACTTTGGTGGAAATACTGATCTTGTTTGGGATATTTATTTATTTTTATTTATAATGAAAAAATTATAATTTAATTAAATTATTATATTTTGTTATTTTCTCATTCAAATGAATTGAAAAAGTAAAATTTTTTTATTAAAATATAAAAAATTCAAAAAAAATAAGAAAATGCCAAAATAAGCCAATAGGTAAAATTTAATGTTGCTTATTTTTTGTCCTTTCATCTTTGATTATTTTTTTTATTTTTTTGATTCATCTCATCGAGATAATTTTAAAAAATAATTTTTTAGTCAAAAGATAGAAAAGATTCAAAAAGAACAAAAATAACCAAAATCTTCCAAATTTTGCACAAAAAGGGCCTCTGTTTCTTTTTATTATAATCTTTTACATGTTCAAATCATTTCAATAAAAGAAACCAAAATAGTAAAAAAAATAATTAAAAGATAAAAAATCAATAAAGACAAAAAAAAGCCTCATATAATTAGCTTATTAATTTATTTTGACGTATTTTGACATATTTTTGTTGTTATAAATTTTTTTTTAATTTTAATTTAAATTTTTTATTTCTTTAATTCGTCTCGATTAAAGAAATCAAAAAAATATAATAATTTAAGTAAATAATAAAATTTTATTTTTTACTAAAAACAGAACTAATCAAATTAAAATAAATAATTATCCAAAAGGAGAGTTATATGTTATTTTATTTTAATGCATTATAAAAGTCTTAAAAATTTTAAAATATAAAAATTTGGAAATGCATCTAAGAAATGTATTATAATTAAATAAAATATATAATTTTGGAGACCACTTCTCCATTTTTGCAAAATGACAAAAATATCATTTATGTGCTGTATAAGCCTCTAACCTAGAGAAGCTAGAGAGAGAAAATTTGGGAGAGAATCTGAGCAGTGGAAAAGTTGATGGGTCAAATAACTGGAAGCTTTATTGGTGGAATTATTGCTCAATTTTGAAAATGACTGGTCAAATAGCTTAAGCTAAGGTGTAATTATTAGGTGGTTTAGGGGTACTATGTGTCGTTATTAACCCAATGCTTTTATTTAATTATATAATAAAAATATATTTTACAAGCATGATGATTGGTAACTACCTCAAAAGTTATATTTTTTTTATATTTTTAATTAAAAAATTAAATTAAATTAAATTCAAAATAAATTATTTGATAATTTAGTTTTTAAATTAAATTTTTTAAAATTAGTTGTTTGAATAAAAAGTTAATTTTTTTTTTAATTTTTATCCAAAAGTGGATAATTTTACCCTTATATATATTTGATATTAATAATTATACGTAGTTGGTAGTGGTAGTAAATAACTTATGAATAAAATGTATTCTTGTATTTTAAAAATTGCGAGAGTTTAAATAAAATATTTTAAGAGTTTGTATTTTGATTTGACTTCTTAATTTTTAACTTTTAAATTTTTTTGCTAAATGGGTAATTTTAATTTTTTAACAAAAAATCAAAATAACCAATCAGGGCATACGAGAAATAATATGAGTATATTTTTGTTAGGTAAATAAAAGGTAAAAATTACCAACTTAATGTGTATTGTATATTTTGATTTACTAAAAATATTATGTAACTAATGATATATAATATTTTGAGAGTACTAAATAATTTTTCATAGTTAATGGATCCAGGGGATGAATATATAAGCAAGAAAGCTGATAAGAAGAAGAAGAAGAAAACCTGTGGAGGATGCGAAATATGTAAAGAAGAACTACTGAAGGAATTGAATGATTGTTGCATGACCAAGTTCAAGAGAAACCAAATACAATTCAATAAATAAATAAATTAATTAATTAATTAATAAATAGGAACTTCCATGGCCAGAGCATGCACAAAAGATTCTAACGTCCCTCGGTATGTTTAAAAAATTAAATTTTATATTTTTTTTATAAAAAATAAAATTTTAAAAAGTTGAATTGTTCTAGGTAATACGACCTTTTGGCTTTTAAACTTGTTCGGAATATGATGGTTTATTTTTGTTTCTCAATAAAAATGCTTAATTTACCTATTTTTTAAAAAACTTGTTTGTGATGCTTTATTTTTAAAAAAAGAAACTTTTATTGGATAAGTATTAAATAAGAGTGATCTACTCATTTTTTGTTACATAGTTGTGTGATTTTTAAAATTATTGAATAATTACTCTTCACCAAAGTGATTTTTGTTATATCATTGAATAAAAACACCACATAAATAATGTTTTATTTACTTTAAAACTACTGAATAATTACTTCTAAAATTGTGCTAAGTTAGTCCATTCATAAGCAAGCCATTCTGATTTGTATAATAAACAAAGAAAAAATTTAAGTACATAGATTTGAATGCCAATTTTCGAATACGAATAGAAGTAAAAATCAAACACAAAAAGTAAAAAATAATCAACATCGAGGATTTACGCGGTTCGGTTCACACCGACCTACGTCCATGAGCGAGAGAGAAAATATTTCACTATGTCAAATGTGAAAGTGTGTAACATCATCGCCTTTCTCTCTACCAGCTAACTTCACAATTTTTTGTCTTATCTCCTGAACCCTAGGGCTCCACTAGTATTCTATTTATAGGCGAACATATCCCACCCCAACGTAATCACATATAAACCAAAATAATATAAAAATACGGGCCAAATAGAATGCAAGACACCAAGCCAAACAATTTTTCACATTAGTTTGAATTTTGCAAACCACCTTGAAGATAACCGGCGCAGATGTCGATTCTACCTTCATCGTTGTCAAGCTGCCACACCCAAATAGCATAGCCGCACCTCTACACTGAGGTGCCCGTACCCCAACCCGGGTGCCCCACAAAGCTCACTACTTTGTAGAGAATGTGGCCCCATCTCTCATCTTTTGTGCATATGACTGGAGAGATCATCGCCACTAACCAAATTAAGAGCAAAGGAGACTCACTTCTATCAAGGTGTACACCTGTCCGTCACGTCTGTCATATTAGTCTCGTTGCTTGGAGCTTTCCTGTGAATATCTAACAACTATTGCTTTTACATCTTGTTAGCATCCTGTACACCATCTGATTTGCTCACCTATGCATTTGTTCTATCCTGTCGCTTATGTGTACCCCTGCGCCTATTTCGTGTGCTTTTTTGCAATTATTGTTCACCTTCTCACCCTTACACTTTTTTCGTGTATGTCATCTATCAATACTACTCATTTGATGTCTGGCAATAACTCCACCTGTCACAACATTTCCAACGAGCTTATATAGGTTGTTAATCATCTGTTCCTGCAGTACATTCCTATTTTCTTTTAAAACTCAAAGAACTCCACATTCGAATGAGAACTTGCAGCCTCTCGAGTCCAGTATTCTCAGAGAAATCAAATTCTTCCTTAAATTAGGCACATGTCTAATCCCAATCAAAATCAAAGTGGTCCCATCAAGCTTGCAAAAACTGCACTGTCCCTATACCGACAATTCGGCTCATTGCATTGTTAGCCATCCTCACAGTTCCCTAATCGCATGACTTATACGTATCAAAATAATCTCTGACTACACACATGTGGAATGAACATTCAGAATCTAATATCCAATTTAATTTTTCTGTACCTGAAGTAACTGTGAGCACTTTTGATTCTTCATAATTGGAGCCCTTTGTAAATGTTGTCTCTTATGATTGTTCTTTCTTATTGTCCGCCTTGTATTTTAGACAATTCCTCTTCAGATGATCTTTTTTGTCACAATAGTAGCACTTCAATTTGTAACCTCTCGAATTGGAACGGCCTTTCTTCTTAGACTTATTTTGCCTCACTATCGCCCTACCTCTTACTTCTCCATTGCCTGATGCAACCATGATGCCCACTCCATGTGATCTGTCCCTCTCTCTCTTCTTCAACATCTTGTGAGATATGAGAGCAGCAACAACTCATCTAAACCAAGGGTATCTTTTTCAAACATCCGTATAGTCTTCAAATGCTCGTATGATGAAAGTAATGAAACCAACAAGAGAATTGCTTTATCCTTGTCCTCAATTTTTGCACCGATAGAATCTAATTCCGTCAATATCCTATTGAACTCGTCCAAATATTTCATAAAATTCGATTCATCTATCATCTGAAGTGCATGTAACTATTTCTTTAAAGAAAACCGAGTCATCAGTGTTTTGGAGTTGTATCTACTCTTCAACTTAGCCTAGAGTTTCGACGGATCGTTTTCGTTGATGACTTTTCGAAGAGTGCTACCCCCGAGATACAACTGGACCGTAATATTTGCCAAGTATTGCATCTCTTTCCACTCTACATCGTTCATTATTTTTGATTTTTAAAACTTTTTTCTGAGAGTCATGAATAATTCTTCGCGTGTCAAAATATTCTCCACCCTTTACTGCTACAAGGTGAAGTCGTTGTGACCGTTAAAAGACTCAATTACGAAATTCGAATTCTTCAATGCTATTAGATTTGTGTCTGATAATTTTCCATAATTTGAACTCGTCAAAACATCAAATATGTGTAAACCTTGTTCTACGCTGCCTAAATCAACGCCGATTGTACCCCATCACATTCGATCAATTCCAATCTATATCGATATGTCCAATCCAATTAAATTGTGCATAAATAAAAAAATTTGACCCTACCGATAAATCTACAACGCTAAAAAGCTTTAGGCGACACTTTCTCCTTTATTTATCTTATTATATATATGAGATGATATAACAAAATAAATTTGAGCTATCGATTTCAACCCAATTATCACATTGGATAATAACTCAATACCACAAATCTCCAAACCACGTTGGATCCAAATCCAGATAAATTACAAATCAATTAGGATTACCAACCACTATTCGAATTGGATTAGAAAAAGTCACGCTCACCGAGACAATGTTCAATTCTTAAGAATTCCACTTATCCAAAAAAAACTTTGGAAAACTACTTCGTCAAAACATGTTGATGCATCACAATTGCTCCTCTCTTTTTTTTTTTATGCGTAAAAATAATTTTCATTTATAGGGTACGGAATTAAAAAAAATATACCTTACTCCAATCACCCACTACGATTTCGAATTGTCAACTGTCGGCTCTAATACGACTTATTTGAATTCGAACGCCAATCCTTGAAGGCCAACGGAGGCAAAAATAGCGCACAAAAAACAAAAAATAATCAATACTGAGAATTTTTAATTTTTTTTTGTAATTGAAGCTTTTTTGTTTCAGGGGATTTTAAATAGGATCTTATGTATAAGAATCGTAAAAGGATTAGTTCTATTCCAGTTTTTTTTAAAATTGGGTTTCATTTTATATTGCTATATCTAATATGCCCCTAAATCCCATTTGAACAAAAAGCAACTGAGAAATTCTTATTTTTTTAAACTAAGAAATTTATCTGTTTTAATATAAATAAAAATGAAAAAATTGAGAAATTTCTCGTGTAACAATTGAAGTCTCATTTTTTGAAAAAAAAAATATTTTAATAAAATCTACAATTAACTTCTCAGTAAAATACAAAGTTAACAGAGAAAATTCTCAATTATTTTCTTAATTTTGACAAAAAATCTTGTACTGAAAAATTTTCAGTTAAATTTATTGTGAACAGAGGAAATATCAATCGTTTTTTCTTCTGGTACATCGACCGTCGTCTAGCACCACCGATTCTTTTTTTCTCTTCTCCGACGCCGACATCGTTGACTCCTCTCGCAGTCGCAAAAGACTTCAGCTTCCCAACCCCAGTTGATATTTTGCTGCGTTTTGTTAGATTGCCGCTGCCACCGTACTCTCTTCATGAAGGACCACTAATGGGAGCTCAAAATGAGATTTCGAATATGAAAGCAATGGTGGTGTGAAGGCAGCAAGAGGTAACGGTCGACGACGGCTATGATTTTTGGAATAAGCAAACTGCGATTGGATTTTTTACAATATGGGGTATATTTGGTATAATTTAAAATGACATTTAAAATTTAGAACAAGAGTTTAAAATTTTTTTACAGCGGGACTAAATCTTTTAGAAATTTTTAATTAAAACTAATAATAAATTAACCTTTGAAAGTAAGATCTTTTAGAATAGTTAAAATGTAAATAAAACTTATCCCAAAACAAATTAAAAAAATAGAAACCTAGTGCAATTAAATCTATAATTTATCGCAGGACTATCAGTTGCTTGAAATTTTTTTGCCTGGATAAACGTTTTAAAATTTAAATTTAAAAATTATACAAAAAATGGTATAACGTGGTAAAATAGTTTTATCAATGGAAAAAGGAAACTCTATTTTTTAATGTTAAGGTGCCTTATTTTTAATTTTGTTCCAAACACGGCATTTTAAATAATAGGAATGGTAATGGAATGGCCGAGGGGATAAAGGTCTCCGTCTCTTATCTTTGTCTCTTATTTGATTAAGTCGAAAATTGAGAAAATTATTTGATTAAGTTGAAAATTGAGAAAAATATTTAAAAAAAAATGGCAGTGGGAATAGTTATTTCTAAACTTTTAGTAAGTGATACTAATTAAAATTAAAAATAATATAATAAATAAAAAATAATAGTTGGCGAATCAATATAACTAAAATTACAAAATGTAAAAAGTGAAGATAAAAAATAAGAGATAAATATAATATCTTTACATTTTAGACTTATTATAATTTTTAAAAACAAAACTTGTACATGTATTTATATGTAGAAAATACTTATTTTATGTAAGAAAGATTGCGGGACAGAACGAGAGAATTAGAGCAGAAAAAATAAATATTATTTCTATTTTATTTCTTATCGAGAGCAAAAAAAACTTGTACACAATGAGAGGTGAGCGTGCTAGTATGGGGCAAAGGGCGAGTAAAATTGTCATTCTAACATTTTTATGATATATTTACCCTTACACTCTAACGAAACAAGCATGTTCTCCAGGTACCTAACCTCCAATGCTCTTCTCTTCATTGCATATGGGGTATTATTGTAATTGAAATTATAAATTTATTAGTTATAGTTGAAAATACGTGATTGTGGCTTTAAACAAAAATTTACAAGTGTTTTTAAGCAAATATTTACAAATGTTTGTTAAAGTTATAAATAAATAATTTAAAATAGTATAATTTATATTTATTAATATAGAATTAGAAGCTATAAACAAAAGTTATAAGCATACTTATTTATTTTTTTTAGTTTTTTGCTAAATTATAAATTAAAAACTATAATTTAAGTTGTTACAAACACCCCATAAGCAACTTTGAATGGCTCGAAAAACAAGGCTACTTTGAATGGCTCTTTTGTAATATTTTCCGAATAAAAAAAACGAAAGATTATTAACTTGCTAATTACTCTCACAATAATATTAAAATAAAACAAAAAAGGAAAAAAATACCAAAATTTTGTGGAGCATCTTGAGAAATTATTTGACTTTGTGGGCCGCTGAGAAATTAATCCCTGCAAAAAAAAATTGATTTAATTGGATATTGACAGTTTCATAACAAAATTTGAAAGAAAAAGTAAACGATTAACGTTTAAAATCATATTTATTGTTTATTTTTTAAAATATAATTTATTTATATAATTATTAATACTTAATTAATCTTTTTACAAAAATTAAAAAAAAAACGATGAGACAAGAATGAGCTCACAACGGCCCAAAATTGGACCACAATGGGCTATATGAAACTGGGGCCACCACAAACCAACTCCAATTATTAGTTTGGATAAAAAATAAATAAGAGCAAATTATACAGTTGTAATTTATCAATTCCTTGATAAATTTGTACCTCATTGCAAATTATAAAAAAATAATATATTCATAATTACACCGAAACATTTATTTATTTATCAACAAATTGTTCTTATTTAAAGACACTGTTAAATAGAGAATAAGGCATCCGTCACAATGATTAAGAATTCATTTGACCTGTTTATCAACTCAAATTTCAATCTTGGCTCTCTTATTTTTTTGATAAAAAAAAGATAAAAAAGACACTATTAAATATAATTTAACGATAGTAGTGTTGCAATATTGGTGGCCAGGTGGTAGAGGAGGGTGGAATCATAAATTAATTTTGAAACAAATGAAATCATTTTACTCTGTATATTAAAATTTAATAAATTTTAAGAACTATAACATTTCGTTAAGAGGAAAAATATTTGTCAAATATATATTTTTATTTCTAATTTCATTAAAAAGCAAAAAATAGAAAATATAATTGTTACAATTTGTTTATATAATAAATATATATCAATAAATATTTATATAATAAAATAAATTAATTTTTTTAACCCGTGTAATTTTATATCGCTTTTTTTCATAGTAAAAGTCACTACAATTCTGTCCGTAATTCTATTTTTAAGTGAATCATATAAAATAATGTTTTTTGTACGTAATTATATTCTTTTTCATTAGTTATTTTTTATTTTTTGTCCTAACAAAAAATGAAAAAAATGTAACCAAAAAATAAAACAAAATATAAATAACACACAAAACATGGTAAAAGAGAAAAAACAAAAACAAAAAAGAGAAGACGATTTGGATAGAGAAGAAGCAAAAGGTACTCGAAGTGTCAATCGTTGGTTTGGTGAAGCAATTAATTGCAAGCATATCAATTTCCTAAAAAGGTGGTTTTATAAATTTTGAATATTTGATTTTTTCTTGTCTTTAGTAAAAATATTAAAAAAATTTAACCCAAAAAATGAAAAAAATAACTAAAAAAACAAATTAAAAATTTTTGTCTTCTTAACTTATTTTAGATTTTTTTTATCTTTCTAAAACTATTTTTTAATCTTTTAATTATTTTTTTATATTTTTCTTTAATTTCAAAAGCATAAATTTTACTTTTAAATCTTATAAGAGCATCTCCGGTTCAATACCCTATTTAAGAGGGTTAAAATAATACTTTTTTTAATCTAAAAAGTGATTATGGAGTATTATACTAATGCTAAGTTGCTAATTTTAACCACAATATTCTATTTTTATTTTTAATTTTTGTTAGGCAATTCTTCCTCGCATTTGTTTAATCTTTTTTTTTTTTTATGTTTTGGCAATTCTTGACAAAATGTTATATATTTTAAATATATTCATTTTGTTAGTTGTTTGATAAAATTGCAGGTTATAGGTTTTCAAGATAGTTATTTGATTGCAATATGCTTATAACCGCTCGAACGGTAATTAAATCATTCGATCGGTCTTTTGCAGAAAATATTTTTAATTGTGTATTAAGATTAGGCAGCAATCATATGTTTTATTTTTCTCTTTAGGCAGTGTTGAGAGAATTGACAAAGGGAATTTGATGGTTGTTGGTTTTGAGTTTTTGAGACTCGAAGAAACTTATCGAATCATTAGATGCGGTCATAGAAGCTTAAGAGTGATTATTCAGATAGACTTGATTAATAACACATTTGAGACTTGAGAGGATTCTCAAGTGAAGAAGGCCGAAGGTGAATTGCGACAACAAACGAGCACAAATTTAGTGTATGAAGATTCGGCAAGAAGACTTTTAGTAATAGGTTGAGGATTCAATTAGATTTTATAAAAATTTCTTGTAACTAAAATTTCGTTTATAATGTTAGTTTTTTGGACTTTGATAAATCATGTGGATTATGTCCTATTAAGATTTTTCACGTAAAAATTGCCTATCTTGTATGTGATTGGTTGTGGTTTGATTGTCCTTATTCTTTTATTAATTCATACGCATAAATCAAACTAAAAAAATTTTTGATTTTAAAAGGTAGAACCGTTCTTCAATTATTAAAACCATTTTTCATTTGTCTTCAAAACTCAAAGTTTGTTACTTTCCCTCCTATATACAAATTACTGTTTTTTTATATATAATTAAAATGTAGTGCTCTTTTTTTAAAGATACTGTGAATATCTTTGCAATAATACTAAATTTATAAAAAAATAAATAAACAAATTAAAAGTTTTATCAATTTACTAAATAAAATATTCATCCTCTATATTTAGAGAATTATTTCCTATTCTTTTTTAATTCTGTATATTTAGAATATCGAAATCCATTCTCTCAAATAGAGAATGATTTTAGAGCATGAGTTGGAGATAACAAAAAATGGGTTAGAGATGTTCTAACTCAATCAATTGCAGTCGGCAAAATAAAATTTTTTGCTATTTTGCTAAACCCACCTGCCTGCATTGCCTCTAAAATGCTATTTACTTTGTTGGCTTTAATAAATTTATAGAAATGAAAAAGACTCAGAATCTTCTGTTCCAGTTAAAATTTTTGTCATTTTATCTCAACACACTTCAAGTCATTAATAGAATTTTTTTTTTCCAAAAAATTTTTGTGTCTTGAAATTTTTGCATAATTTAACGAGCAAAAGTATATTAGGGGTGTTTGTTCAGGGACGGACGTATAATTTTAACTTAAGAGGAGCGAATTGTTCTTATAAATTTTTATGGGAGCATATATTAAATTTTTTAAAAAATCTTAGAGGGGCGAATCTATATAATTATGAAATATCTTGAACTAATACTACTATATTAGTGAGTTTTTTCAAAAT
>JAOTRH010113708.1:0-15187 GCA_034768845.1 Heliamphora exappendiculata
GTAATTTCAGATTATTGTAAATTGTTGAAAGTTTAATAAAGATGTATTTTCTGGATCCCCGAGCATATATTTTATTTTGGCGTTGGATATTCTCCCAACATAAAGGACACTTAGAATTTTAGAAACTTTATTTGTTAATTTTTAGGAGCTTTGTTTGTTAACTAAAAGTACTTATCGATGGTTATAAGTAATTATTTATAAATTTTTTTTATAAATATGTGTAATATATTTATTTTAAAGAATTATATCTACGTTAACAATTTTATAATAAATTTTATTTAGAAGTACCGTAATGTAAATTATATTTTTTAGAATTTTCAAGGGAGATTATTCAAATCACTTTGTCGAGTAATCGTAAGTAAGTGGAAATATTTATTTATTGTAACATTGTATTATTATTATTATGAAACATTAATAAAAAAAACATTTATTAGTTTTAAATTTTTATTTTTTGCCGATATTTTTTTATTTGTTTGAACAATTTTTTATATTCAATGAATATGGCATTAAGCCTCAATATAATTGATTGATATAGTTTTTTCTCAGTATCGACGGAAAAACTTTTTATTTGTTGAAGTTCGTTTGGCAACCGGTTTTAAGCTAATTTTTTACTTTAAACTAAAAAAGAAAAAAATTCGTTTGGTAAGGGTACGAGGTGGCTTTTAAACCAAATGCCTAAAGTAATTTTAAGCTAAAAGGTAAAATTTTTTGCTTAAAATTGTTATAATTTTTTAAAACTTATTTTTAGATAATTTTAATTCAATATAGATCATATTAGATAGATTTTGACGAGTAGATTTTATAAATATAATTTTTATAAAAAATAAATATATATAATAAAAGTTATAATATTTTTAAAAAATATAAAAAAATTATGTAAAAAATAATAGAGACTATAATATTTTTAAATTGCAAAACGAAGTTTTTTAATTTTTTTAAATTTTAAAGAAAAAAAACAAAATATCAATTTTAAATAGATTTTAAATCAATTACCAAACGAGTGCAATATCATATAAACCAAATGTGAAAAAATAAACTAATCAACTAAGGACTATATGCAGGTTCCACGCAGGATTGCACTAGCAATGGACACTAGCTAGCTACAAGGAACCTTCATTGGCCTTTTCCGATACTGGTAAATAGGAGTAAGGATCTTTTGTCGTGAAAATAATTATATTTTTCTTTTATTTTAATGCATTAAAAGATGTCAAATAATGTGAAATTTTTTAGTGTATAAAATTTCAAAATATATTTAATTGTTTTTAATAAATTAAGACAAAAAATATAATTTTTTTGGAACAACTTTTTTTTTTTGAAATTCTCATATCCTCCGATTAAAGTTTTTAATTATTTTTATTCTTTATTTTAAAATTCTATGAAAAGTTTAAGAATATCTTATTAGCTAACTCATTCTATTATTTTTTCTTGAACCGTAAATTTAAAAATTCAATTGGCTAACCTATTCAATTAATTAACTTTTAAAATTAAAATCATTTCAGAATTATACGATTATCACATTTTATAGTTTTGAGATTAATTATATTTTTAAAAATAATTTTAAATTTTAAATTAATATTGCTTTTAATTGTTGATAAATATTTTTTTGTGATTAATGTATAATTAAAGATTATTTAATTGATATATTGAAGTTAAACATATATTGTACTGATATGTATAGAAATAAAAATTGAAAAAAAGAAAAGAAAAGGAGAATTTGAATATTTGCATTTTTTTTCTCTTTTGTTAGAATAATTGTTTTTTAATATATTATCGCTAATCATGTGAAGAAGTCAAAATATAAGATTTTTTTTTAGTAATTTTTTAAAGTATTTAAATCAATTTGTACGTATTTCGATAAATATAAGCATCTCCAAACATAATTTAACAAACTTCAATGTACTTGAGTAGAGGGATCTCGAACTTTAAGGGCAGCACCGTGGTGCGTCCTGTTTGGATTTGTTTGGTGAATAAATTTTTATTGGTGAATAAATTTTTATTATTGAATTCGTTTATTATATAGAACTCGTCGAGTTTACTTAACTTATGAAATTTCAGATTAGTCCGATACTTTTAGCTAAGTGATTGAGTAATATCTGTTTAATAATATTTTTTTAAAAATATAATTTTTATTTATTTATTTATCAAACAATGTTAGGATATCTTATTCAATCACGTACTTATGAATATCGGATGAATCTAAAATTTTAAATACTAAACAAACTCGATGAATTTTACGTAATAAACAAATTTAATTATAAAAATTTATTCACCAAATAACTCAAATAAAGCCCAGCACGGCAGTCTCCTGAATGGAGATGTGAAATTTTCTGAGAGAAAAAATTCTGTTTCTTTATTTTTGGCAGCAGGGTCATCAATGTTCTTATCTGAAGAGGCCAGGAAAACAATAGTTTCATATGGCCCTGTTCGGATTATTATTTATTTACTTATTTTATTTGATTTATTTTTATTTTTTAAGTATTTTTTTTATTGTTTAATTAAATTCTCTTCTCAGAAAGACGAGTTGAAAAAGTCAAATTTTTTTATCAAAATATATCAAAAGTTTAAAAAAGATAAAAATAATATAAAATAAACAAATAAGTCAAATTTATGTTGTTTATGAAAGTCTTTAGTGAAATTTTTTATTTTTCATGTTTATTTCATTGTGAAGATTTAGAAAAGTAAATTTTTTAAATCAAAAGATAAAAACAAAGTTCAAAAAAGACAACAACAAAAAAAAAACAACATTAGCCCAAACAGGGCCTATAATACACTTTCCAAAAAGTAGGAGACACTGATGAGAGATGACCATCAAGAGTGAGCGAGGTAGGGTCCATTGGAGTCAATGATCATGGAGGTGGACCAGAGAAGCGCGCCCACAATCTTCAATTTGTAGCTTGTCCACCGTTAGGAATTGCAATGGAACTATGGCCCTGTTTGCCTGCTTATTAGTTTATTTAGTTTATAGGTAAAAAATAAGTAACGTTATCAAAACGAATCATATAGGCCAAAATTTAAGTTAATAAGTCAATAAATTAAATAAGTCAAAAATTATCTAAACGAACTAAGTCTATTTAAGTAAATAAGTCAAAATAAATCAAATAAGTCAAAAAGATCCAGACGAACTAAGCTTAAATGAAGTGGTTTATTTTTGTTACCTAAACAAATTAATTTATTTATATTTTAACTTATTTACTTATAAGTAAATAAACAATAAGCTGTCTACCTAAATAGGACTTATATGAGCTGGGATGAGAATTTTTTTTTATTTTTTATTTGTTTGGGATGATAACGAAAAAAATATTATAAAAGTAGCATGGGAACGGAGACAGGGAGAGGAACTATTTTAGTGATAGTTTTTAAATATTTAGAAAATAAATATATAAAAAATAATAATTGATGAATTAATAATGCTAAAATATAAAATATATATATATATATATATATATATAATATTTAATGTTTTAGACTTATTATATATTTTTAAAATTATACATATATTTATATTTTAAAAATATTTATTTTATATAATCGCGAGTAAATCAAAGAACGTAAATATCATGCCCACATCAATTGTTACCAAAAGTAAAAAAAATTCATATATAATAGAACGGAAACCGCATGTGCAGAAAAATTATCATTCATATTTATCATTCATCATTTACTACACAATAATATAGAGTGATTTTATCATATGATGTTTGTGCTAACGTGACTTATATGATGAATAACATTATAGTGACATGTAATATGTTTACACCAGCTTTATACAACGATTATTGTATCAACTTATACAATATTAAATGTGGTCTAAGAAAAAAGAATATATATTTTTACTTCAAATGGTGTATTAAAAAAATAAAAATTTTATTAATTTTATTTCAAACCTAGATATGATAAGATATATTTTTAATATTCTTATATACAATTACATGAATGAATTGGATTGTATAATTATATCTAATTCAATCTTATTTTTATCGGAACTCCAAATGCACCATAATAGACAAAAAGTGTTGATATTTATGTAAAATGTATTAATAATTTTAAATAGGTTTTAGTACGTTTTGAGTATATGCTTTGACATTTATTCACTCCTTTAGAGCTGTGTGTATCATTGTGTATTTTTTTTTATTTTTTTTAACTTTTTGGGTTGTGAGTGTTATTTTTATTTTTGTTTTGTTGGCTAAGATACATTTCTAATCTATATTATAATTTTTTTTGTATAATATTAATCACTTATTTACTAAAATAGTGTACTTATGCATATTTGAAAGTATAGAGCTTCCTTGTAAAAGTGTATTTATTTATTTTTTTCGGTCTCTATTAAGTTTTTAACAACAATCACTCACTATGATGTCTTTATGTGACCCATTTATTAAATACAACTATTACTACAAGTGTTTATATCCTATATACAAAGAGTAATTGTTTGACAATTTTAAAATATCATGTAATAAGTTCCCGTGATATTTTTAACTAATATAACGATCATAATTTTATTATAAAAATATAATACTTTATTTTTATTAAATAATAAAAAATAAAAAATAATTCATATTATATAAATTATAATTATTTATTTATTAAAAATATTACATAACATCGTCAAAATAATACTATACTGAGTACCTAATAAGTTGGCATATGCAAATATTTTTCAGGAAACAACTCCAAAATCTTCATGCTCTGTACATTTCCAAGTCAATTTCCAATTCAACCACCTCTGTGACGATGCTTTATAATTATGGCCAACTTCAAAACTACGCCGTACGAAGACTTCTATATCGCCGGCAATTTGTACCGCTACAAATTGACAAATTGTGTCAGAAATGACATACATAAATCGGTCCATTGATAAAATTTTTTTGGGCGCGGATAAATAGCTATAAGAAGATTAAAAAAAATAAAAAAAAACTTTAGTTAAAAAATTTATTAAATAAATTTTAAAACGCGATGTATATTAATAAAATTTTTAACGCACACAAAATTCAATAGTCTTCAACACAGATAAATTTAACACAAATAGATAAATTTATATATAATATATACCGATAAATTTATCTGTCGTCTTATTTTATGCAAGACAGATAAATTTATCAGTGATTTTTATACAGATAAATTTATATGTATATTTTCAAAATATGTATTAAGCACACAGATAAATTTATCTATCTTGCATAGATAAGCATACAGATAAATTTATCTGTATAAAGATCACTGTTCTTTTTCTAAATATGTATAAAGCACGTAGAAAAATTTATTTGTATACTTATTTATGCAAGATAGATAAATTTATCTGTATGCTTTTTTAAAACACGTATAAAGCACACAGATAAATTTATCTGTATGCTTATTTATGAAAAATAAATAAATTTATTTGTGTGCTTTATACATATTTTAAAAATATACAAATAAATTTATCTATTCTAGGGTCTAACTGGACCTCGCGCGTTAAAATTAGATCTTGCGCGCTAAATTTTTTTATGATTGATGAAAAATAAAATCGATATTACTTTAAGAACTTAAAATTAATTTTAAAAAAAAATTTACAATATTAATATATTTTTTAAAATAAAATATATTATTTTGATCGATATTAATATAATTTATACAAATATAAATACATCTTTTTCTACTATCCAATTTCTTATAAATACTTTTTTGTATTAGTATATATTTTATAGAAATTAAAGTAGGCTGTGGTACGCATTGTCTTTTTTATTTTTAAATTATTTTCTCACGTAATAATAATACTCTAGAAGCTCGTTTGGCATTATAAATGAAATTGAATGCATCTTTAACTTATAGATACAGTAAAAATACAAATCTTTATAATGAAATTGGTAGTACCAAACGAGTGTGATATATGAAATTGGTATTTAAAATTTTTTTTTATTAAAATTATAGATATAGTACTACATATATGACACTTGTTGTTTTTAAGCATAGTTTTTTAACTTTTAGCTTTTAACACACCAAAAACTTAACAACATTTAAACAAGTATGCTTATTATAACATTTTACTAATAACTTTTAATGCTATTAAATTACAAATAAAAACTTACTACTTAAAATTATAAATTTATAATTTTAGCAAATATTTATAATTTCTATTTTAAATCCCAATTACATTTTCTTAATTGTAGTTTATAAGTTTAAATTTTCAGCACCAAACACCCTCTTATGTATGCCATAACTTGCTTAGATTGCGTCAAGCTAGGTAGTGAAATAGGTTAAGAGGGTACAAAGTAGCTAGTGATGCCATAAAAAACATTCAATGTGAGGAATGAGGGTTAGGTAAAGACAATCCTGTTAATTGCATATACATATGCATGACATATGGTGTGATGGATGCATTAAAAAGGCAAAAGAAATGTCAATTTCCCTTTTTTGCCCCATTCCTGCATGTCTTCAACTTATTATTTATGGATTTTTTTTTTTGCCACTGATAACATGTAAAGATAAAAGCGGTATTTGATTTCCAATCTGTCCTCAATTACATAATATATATATATATATATATATGTATGTATGTATGTGTGTGTGTGTGTGTGCATAGATAAAATTTATTTGTAAAATACATTAAGACTAAAAATAAAAATATTATATTAACTTTTATTTTTCATCTTTATTCTTTATTTTTCATAGTTTTATTTTAACCATTCAGCAACCAGTATTTTTTACTTACTATGTTATTTTTACGTCTTATTAGTGCCACCCTCTTAAAGATTACAAATTTTCACTTGTATATCTTTGCTCTCACGTCCGTTCTCGCTTTTTTTCCACGTTCTCTCTTTGTCCTCGCCTAGATGAAATGGGGAATAGGAAAGAATACCCGTTCCATTGTCATTCTTAAAAAAAAAAAAAAAAACAAGTAAATCTTTAAAAGAGAGTTCAATTAATTGTTTGCCACTAATGATTTTTTGTTTCAAAAAGTTTACCTTCATCCTCGGGGAAGCAGCTTGCATTGTATTGAAAATTAGCCATGTGACCAGGACTCCACACTAGCAGCTCTAGTGTTCCTGTGATTTCCATTTTTATCCCTTGTTTTATATGATTGAGAACCCTTTTTAAGCATAGTTTTTTAAATTCAATTTGTGATGGAAGATTCAAAATACATGAACGCACTCGTTAAACTCATATATCAAGAAAATAAGTAATTAATAACTAATTCAACTGACGCTCATAAATTTCTACTTCTAACTCTTGCTCCCCAATTGAAAGTAGATATTCTCCAAGTGAAATATGTTAAAATGCATATATTCTTTTACTTGTTACACTCGTTAAACGCATCAAACAAGTGTACAGAATGTACAAATATTTATACTTGCAAGTGATTTAAGTAAAAATTAAAGTGTGTGCATTTAGAATCCCCTTCAAACCACATTGAATATTCTAAGATTTCTTTCTCTCCCTCCCCTGTCCCTCTCTAGCTCTATGTGACTGTCCCCATCCACCAAATTCAATAAAAAAGTGAACATGATACTTGCATTCAAATTGAACATCTATAAAAACAATAATTAATGCGACGACGACCAACTTATTTTATTAAATTAATATTCAAAATGATGTGATACAATCACAATTATTAATGCAATGAGTTTTACATGAATTTTACTTAAATTCAATGCTTTCAATTGAGTTGATTATCCTAACATTATTGCTCTAAAAATGAACTTTATGGAATAGTGGAGTATATATGCTTCTTTTCTCATCGGACCACACGAGTTTCATGTCTGTAAACCCATGTGTGGAAAAAAGAAAGAAAAGAATCTCCTTCTTCAATAGCTATCCAGCCAGCCATGCTTACCACTACTCAGATTCAAACACACTCTGCTCGGGGAAGTGTAGATATTATGTTCTCAATTCTGATTATCCCTCATAATTATATGTGTTTATCCAAACCAAACCCAATAACTCTCTTGGAATAATCATTACAATAATAAACTAAACCAAATAAACATCATTTATGTATCTAGACACTGATCTGATTTGCTCATGGATAAATGCTTACAACTTTCCAATTTGATACCTGGCTCACATGAGACCAAAATAGTTTAATTTGGTTTTTTTTAGTGATTTTTTCCATCAAATCTTATCAACGGTAGTCAAAATTAGCATATTTGTTGGACTCTAGTCACAAATAATCTTTTAGATTCTTATCATTAACAATTTAAATGGAATTTATTGAATCCACGGTGCTATTCTTGCTGGCAGCTAATTGTGTGAAGAATGTCCACCTCCTCTTCCTGCACAAGGAAAGAATTATTGTTGCTCTACCAAGGCAATCAACTGGAAGACACTTCAACAATCAAGTCAGTAATGGCTAGGAATGAAAAAGAAAATGAATTAGAGTTTTGGCGCAAAATATGTTGTGTAGCCAGGTGTGGGGCCTTTCTATTTTTATATGTGAACCAAAGTTTGATTTTGATATTTATCATGGGATAATGTGCCATCAATCAAGGCAGTCTTATCATGTGACCTTAATAATGTTTTCGTGGAGTGTCTATTTTGACTTTGTTAGGAATTAGCTCTATAAATTTTGATTTGTTGACTTTCATGTGAGTACTAGTCCTACGATCTACAGAGCTCTCGACTAGCCGGCCTTAAATTATTATGAGCATGGCTAACCTAGTCTTGAGCTAGTTCATGGCTCGGTTAGGTTCTTGCTCAGCGATGACCGAGCTAAACATGGGTGGATAGCTATTCGGCAAAGAAAGTACCCTGTTGTTCTTGCTTGCGTGGTTATGACCTAACTGTGTGTCCGTTTGAATTCGTATTCTCATCTCACTCAATGATAATAAATAAAAGATGTTTCAAAAATTAACTGGACGTATGACTAGCTAGCAAACTGCTGGGATTGATAATGTTTCCTTTTCAGAAAATTCCGTATCCATATGGCTTTTCTGACATAATAAGAAAGAAAAACAATGCACTTTATCAAAAAATTCGCATCCATATGGGTTTTCTGACATTATAATTAAGAAAAAGTAAAAACTATGCACTAAAGCTTTTCATAAAAGTCAAGGAAAATTGTCTCCAACACACTCAATGATGAGAAGAAGGAAATTTCTTGATGATCTTAAATATTTCCATTAGTTCTGAACCAAGTAAATCTCGCATGTGCGCGTGTGCAACCATTTTCTGCATAATCTAATAAGTTGAATTACAGAAAAGTACCCTACAAAATTACAAAAGGTGGTTATATTAATTATAAAAAAATGCTAATAACTGCCTAGTGAACAATAGATAATGATAGATAAGAATTTAAGTATGATTACTCTAGATTTAAACTCTGACTATTCAGAGTGTAATTCTTACTATTATTATTTATCATTCAATGAGCAGTGATTAACAGGACTGTTAATTATATTATTACGTTAGAATTTTTGTCGTTGCAGAATATCTAATGCAGTGAAACGAATCGACAAACAAACCACAAATAACAAAATTTACAAACTGTATCTATATGAGAGAAATTATCTTTAAGAACAAATGAAATATAGATAATACTTTTATCAAACTACTATTACTTTTGAAATCAACTAATTAAAACTGAGTACCCCAAAAGATTAGTTCCCTTTTTTATAATAATATCCTAATAACCCGAAGACCCTACTTGTTTGAGTGCTAAGAGAGGTGCGATTGGATTATATGATAATAATTTTATATAGTTTCTTCTTTTTTTTTTAATTTGTCAAATTGAGAGAAAAACTATACTATCAAATTGTCACTCTTAACTACAACAAGTCCCTTTTATGGAACTATTACTGTCTCATCACTCACGAGGGAGAGTTTAATAGTCCTAGGATTATTATTGTCTCTTTTTTTTTCTGTAATTTCATAATAATTTTACTAAACTTAAGTTAAAACAAATGACGTGTTATTTATCTTTAAGTTATTCTATATGAATTTTTAACCAGTAACCCATCAACACAAAAAATACTATACTAATAATTCAATCCATAATATTTCAAACACTAATAATCCAAATATACTAATTATGTGACGACACAAGTGAACTGACTTAATAACTTAAATAAAAAATCTAATAACGTGTCCTAAATATGCGACGCTTTCGTCTCGTGGCCCAAGTTTTGCCCATTGTTAAGATATGAATAACATCCTATTAGCGAGCATCTCACAAGCGTGCACAAAGTATACAATCTCGATATTTTTATTCTTTTACGAAATCTCTACTCATTTATCAACACCACTACGGAGCCCTACATGAGAATCATTGTGAACTCTGATACTAATTCTAACGACCTAAATAAATCATTGGCCTAATAACTTGAATAAAAAATATAACAACGCAGCTTAAAAGCTTAAGTTCAAGTTATTAGTAATAATTCACAAGTTTTTTTATATCATATTTAATTTTTATCTCGCACTGATGTGAAATAAAATATTACAAGTCATCTTATAAAAATAGTATTTCAACCAATTGAGTATTAAGAATACTTAAAGGAAAAACAAAATGGACATACAAGAAACTGAACAAATAGGAAAATTGAATAAACTCAAATTGTCTCATGAGAGAGAGAGAGCGAGAGAGAGAGAGAGAATTTCAGTCAAATTATGAGATGATTTAAAGAGTAAGAGAGTTTGGTGGGTGGGTGTGAGTGGGTGGGATCTCAAAATCAAATTGCCATAAAAACGAAAGAGAACAACATATGATTGCATGTCACTATGAAAACGTTCCCTGAATATTTTATCTGCGCTCACATGGGCTTCATACATAGATGGACCCGGCAGCAGTCGTCTCTTCCTAAATTTTGAAATTTTTTATAAATATAATAATAATATTACTTTAAAATATGTTAAGATTGTATATGTTTGTTTTTCCAAGAACTTTTTAAAAACTTAATATTCACTCCTTAAAAGCTTATAAAAATAATTCGCTCTCTTTATAATAAAATTCTACCTTCATCCTTGACTTCATACACATCCATCTATTTATTGACTACAAGATATCAACTTCATTATATATGCCATATTTGCATCACTCTTTTGGCCCTCTGGAGAGACTTAATTTGAAATGTCAATATGGGAAAACCAAATTAAATTGATTGTTTGCTGACCACTCAAGATTTAGCTTGTTCAAGGAGTAAAATCATCCTACTACTTTTGTTCTTGATAGGTACTTAATTATAATTTTGTTCTTAGATTTGAAACTAATGAACACTACTCAAAGAGCCTATGAAGCATAAATACTTTAAAATATATAGGTTCGTATGTGTATCCGATACTTCAAATTTTTTTAGCTTATTGCTTAATTATTTTTTGGTATAAAGTTACTTTAAACTAAATAAGTTTTTAGCCTTTAAACAACTAACAAATTTTTCCAAACCAACCTTTTACATTTTTTATTTAAATTAACTTTAAGTAAATATCCAACTTTTAAGCCAAGTTACCAAATGAACACAAACATGCATGAATGAACCGTAACTTAGATTTAGATAGCTTACAAGTCATTCTGAATCTGAAGATTACCCAAAAGCTTTGGATACTTTCTTCAAGATTCTATGTGCAATTATTATACGTTTTCTCCAAAAAAAATGTCAACAAATGCTTAGAATATGAATAATAAAAATATTGTTTTAGTTTTTATATGAATTGATATATAAGTAATAATCTAATATGACCTTAGAACAGTTAATAGATTCTATGTTTAAATTTTACTACCTAATTGGTAATTAAAATTGTGAGTTCTTTGATAACTTCTTAACTAATTAAAAAAAAACAAACAAACTTTAAGCTATTTTTAATTTTTGAAAACTGAACTTTTTTTTTATTGTTTTTGTCTAAATTTTTTTACTTTTTTGATTCGTCATAATAAAACAAATTCAAAAGTACAATTATTTTCGTTTTATTTGATTTTTTTAAAATTTTTTGATCTATTTACTTTTTTAGTTTTTTATAACGAGAAAAATATAAAAAAAATATGATCGTTCCAACTAATATAATTCTTTTTCATTAAAAAACAAAAAAAACTATCTACTTTTGACTTGGTTCAGGAACTTTAGATTGGTCTCTTTGATAACAGTTGCAAAAGAATAACTTTCTTTCCCTTTGGAGTCTCAACTTTAAAAATTAATCCACTTGTGGCTTGAAAATTGAAATGACCTTTTAACTAAATCAATATAATTATTTGACGGTGATAACAAAACTCATTGAACTCTTGATAATAAGTTCGTAAAGTTAAAAAGGTTTTAATATATTAGTACTTTTAAAGGTGGGATTCTATCAATTTTAGTGTTTTACATGTACCTATTAATATATTTTACACAAATATTATTATAATACTTATGACTAAATAATTAAAAATTCCTTTTCAAAATAAATTAATTATCTCAAAATTATTTAACATTTTGCTAAACGAAGCCCACTTAATTCTGAATAATATAAGCTAATAAAATTTTAATATTAACGCACTTTTATAAGTGAAACTTATAACTTTTACAAATATTATTATACTTTGTATGATATTAATATAATATAAAAATTTATATTCTCAATCTCCTTTTATTTAAATGTAGTACTCCAAAACTTATCTTTAATATTCAAAATTACAAAATACTTTTTTAATGAACACTATATTAAGTGTAAATTTTAAAATATATTTATAAAGAAGTAAAATAATGAAATATTATTTTTCTATATTATTTTTCTATTATCAATGCCTAATAAACTTTGTTTAGTATTATTCATAATTATTTCAGTAGAATAACTATGGAGCTTTTGGTGTAAGTTGATAATAAATACATATATAAAAATTAAGTTCAACAAAAAAATTTTAATTCCTAAAAATCAATTAAATTAAATTGGACCAAATTGTTTATACTATTCTAAACACACATCCCTCGACCTCAACTCCCCATCCCTCCGCGACTACCACCTTTGATGACGGTAGACGATCAACTCTAACGACATTTCGAAGACAACTCAGTTGACCTCGGACAACTTTTAAATTAGAGATAATTTTAACTGCTTGAATACAAAAACATAAAAAAGTGAACATTTACTGTTTGTGTGGTGTTGGTGGCAAATGGAGTGATACTAATAGATACAGTATAATTTTTTTTAAAAAGATAAATTTTATAATTCGAATACAATGAACAGTGAAATTTATTTTTAGGATAGTCAACGTTAGAGCGAATAAAGATAATTGGGTTAATTAGCCTAAGATCTTATTTTGATAACTTATTTTAAGATAAATCCTAGGTAATAAACTCATATCCAAATAGATTATTTTTATATATTTTGTGACTTTTTTACCCTCAAATTACTATCTATAGATTTTGTGAATAAATCTGTGTCTGACAGAGTAATATGACTGTTATATTCTATAGTCAAATTTATTTATGGAAGCCTTTCAATTCTTTTAATTAAGATGGAAAGATATCTCATTAGCATTTTATGAAAATAATAATTTTGGTAATACATCTTCAAAATAATTCAAAAAATAATACTATAGAATCACCCGCCTATGGCGAATGCATTGAAAAAAATATTTTCATTACTTGCGTTTTCGGGATGACATTGCATTTATAGGTCACTGAAAAACTATTTCACCTCCGAATAGAAAACTGTTTGTAAACTATTTCTTCAAGGTACGTCATATCTCGTAAATGAGCAGTGAACTCGTTTGGATGCGGTTCGTCAATATTGATGTATTTCGTTTGTGTGTGGACGTCGTAGTTGCTGAACGTGTAACCACGTATCTATTTTCAATTTGTATTCCATTTGATGTATTTCATTTGTGTCTCATAGTTACTAAAAACGATAACTTTTTTTATTTAAAAAAAGTTTTTATTTTATTAGAAATGTAAATATTAGTCTTTTACATATGAAATACTTGTTCAAATTAATAGCATTATATTTCGTGCAGAACATGTTAATATAGAAATATAAGTTTTGTCAATAACAGTAGTGCAAAATGATAATAGGCTACTATGATAATATAGATACGTGATAAAAAGCAGTGCGAAATAATAATTGTCTGCTACGCTAATGTGGATACGGTGCATTCAATTTATGCAGCGGTTAGAATTTTCCAAATATAACAATAATTTTGAAAATAAAAAATGGTAATAG
The DNA here is from genome assembly GCA_034768845.1 of Heliamphora exappendiculata. Taxonomy (NCBI): domain Eukaryota; kingdom Viridiplantae; phylum Streptophyta; class Magnoliopsida; order Ericales; family Sarraceniaceae; genus Heliamphora; species Heliamphora exappendiculata. The sequence continues at coordinate 14,101 of JAOTRH010113708.1, forward strand.
ATGACTCAATCGAAAATTTCATATTAACATTTTGTTCATAAATTAAAAGAATGAAGGTTTATGGACGGTTTGTATGCCGCGGCTAGAATTTTTAAAATATAACAACAATTTTAAAAACATAAAATGTGAATAGATGAATCAATAGAAAGTTTCATATTAACATTATGTATAGAAAGTAAAAGAAGGAAGATTTATGGAGAGTTTCTCACTTTTGATTTTCATTTCTTACGCCAACTATATGATATTCTGAAGATTTCGTGAAGGTTTTATCACTCTTGAAAATATGAAAATTATATTTGATTCTCCAGAGAGATTACCGTATTACATAGTACTTTATATATTAAAATTGGATTTACGTTTGATCGTGAAAAGTTTGATAGAAAGAGCAAATGCAAAATGAAAATACTTTCAAAGTTTTAGCTTTGCTTTATTTTAGGAAAGAGTTGTCAGTTTGTAGACAATTCGGTGGGAATGACAAAATAAATAAATTGGGATACTTTTGGTATGGCGAACAAAATGAGAATTTCGTGAATTAATTGTTTACTAAATGGTACTCAAACTCAAATAAATTGTTTAAATGGGATTAGAGATTAAATCTCCCAAGATAATTTTACTATTTGAATAAAAATGAAGCTAAAATTTTATATTTAGTGTGCCTAGTTAGTGTTAAAGTGAATGGAGAAAATTTTGATTATTCGAATAAATTTCACTTTTCTAAGTCTATGCTTGACTTAGCTTTTAATAAAGACTTTTTACTTAAATTTTTTTTTAAAAATCTATTTATTTGGCTTCTCATTGTAATCAATTAGTTTTTTCTATATTTTTTATACCTATTTTTTTATTAAAAAAATCAAAAAATCTAAAAAAAATTTAAAACTTAATCAAACACACGTTAAATACAGTGCAAAGGTCTAAAAATTAGACTTTTTAACTAATTATTCCAATAACTTTATCTCTAGGTAGCTTGCACTACCTACGTAACGCATTCGTGTGCTGGACGTCATCTCTTATGAATTTAATTGGCTTCTTTCTATTTATTTATTTTTTCTCAAATTGGCTTTGTTTCTAATATAATAAAAGTGGATAT